>VDFB02063949.1:182418-268500 GCA_007258455.2 Sequoia sempervirens
CAAAGTGACTCATCATCAATGAACCACAAAAAGCATGAGCTGGAAATCCATCAAATACTAAAACAACAAACACCATCACCACTCCCATTCAAGAAACTAACACTAAAACTAACATGGAAGGAAAAACCATGCATGCAAGATAAGCAAAATCAAAGAAAACATCCATAAAATCATGCAATGTTGTCTTCTATTGCTACAAATTCTTTTTACAACAACTCTCCCACTCTTACAAATGAGGGGCAAGCCCCTATTTATAGTTTTCCAAAGCCCAAATGAATGGCTAGGATCAATTTGCATTGAGTGGCTAAGATTCAATTACATTAGGGTTTCACCTACCCCCAAATAGATTTCAATTTAAAATACATTCCTTTTCTTTTCTCTATTTTGTCATCTAGTGACAGTCACTGTAGCAATTTTGTCATTTAGCTGATTTCCTTTTCACTATAGCAAAAACTGCCTGAAAGTTGTCTTTTGCTTGATGTGCTTGCAGTGTTCTTCCTTTGATCAAACGAGCCCGTCAATGATTGGCATCAATGGAATGGTGGCCCCTGATCCGGGCAGAAATCTCCTTAGAAATCATCATCATCTGGAAAAAGGCAGGACAACTCCTTCAACGGGCCTCTTCGATAGACCTACGGAAGGCTTCTTGACTCCTACAAATACGAAGTGTCGTTAGTGCATTTATACATGAGTTAAGGAAAATGTCAGTCAAACCTACAAATTCCCTGTTAGATCTATCCATGCATCATCAAAATATCTTGATATTCATATTTGGAGCTCATTTGGACCATAAACATTAATGCGTGCTTCAAGGGTGGGAGTGCCAAAGAGCAGAAAGATGGCAGAAGAAAGCCAGAAGGTAGACAGCGGATGGAAGCCAAAAAAGCCAGGAAGAAGGCGGGCTCCCAGATGTTCAAAACATCCAAGGAGGGACGAAGCCTCGGAAACAGCCACGGAGGGCCCGGGTCCCGAAGGGCGCGCAGGAGATGGCCATTGGAAGTTCCAAAATGGCCACGGAGGGGCCGAGCTCCGAAGGCCGGGAAGGAGGTAGCCGCCGAAAGTTCCAAAACAATAAAAGGGGGACGAAGCTCCGAAACCACCGAAACTTAACCAAACTTTGACGAAACCTTGACAGTTCATTTAAACACATCAAACACATCCCAGATACAAAAAAGGGTGACCCCAAAACCAAAAATGAGGAAACAGGAGCGACGGGGGTCCACGGATGTTTCCAAATAGCCAAGGAGGAAGGGAATTCTGGAGGCAAAGTTCTGAAAGCATCAAAACTTAACGGAACGTTGACGAAACCTTGGCAGTTCATTGAAACATCCCAAACGCATCCCAAATACACCAAAAAGTTGTCCCCAAAGCCAAAAATGTAGAAATTGGACCGACAGGGGTCCACAGATGTTTCTGAAACAACCAAAGCAAGACAAAAGGCAGAAACAGGATGGGGGACTTTATTTCTCCATAGATTTGAATACCCCAAGTAGGTGAATTTGGGTAGGGGATTTGATCATTTGATGGCACATGACCAATTAGTGCTTGGAAATGGGGCACGCAAAACAAGACAGGAGCAAAGCAGCCTGTCAAGAGCAAAAAAAAGGGGGTCCCTGCCTACGGCGGGGCGTGTGTGCAAAACATGCACAACAAATGGTGACTCGCTAGGAAAATGCTCCAGAGCATTATGATGACAAACTGGAATCACGAACCTAGAATCTCTGGTTTCGACCTTCACGCTAGGGCAAACAAACCAGACGCCCAACCAAAGGATCAAAACCATTAGCCAACCCAACCTTCAGTATGCTGAAAATCCAAGTGTGTGCAATTGCATTAATTCCCATTCTTCAGTTGCTACAGAAACCCAAGTTCCGTCAAGTTAAGCTATGTAGTTTATTCTAACTCCAAAAGCATCCGGGACATTGCCTCGCTGCCAGTCAGGCGTCCATAGCCCCAACGAGGTTATCGCTGTGATTCTTCCGAACATTGCTCTACTGCCGGCCGGGTGTCTATAGCCCTGGTAGAGTTGTTCGAATACCCCTGAAAAGTTGAATTTTCTCTTTCTTTTAATTTTCAATGTTTTCTTTCTTTTTTTCTTTTATCTTTCCAGCTCTTTTATTTCAACCCACAAGCATTGAAGCTTGCGCTCAGGGCTGAGAATCACAGTGGCGCCAGAGCAGAATTTTAGATTTTTCACTTAACTAGACTTCACAAAAGGCCCTACAGTGACCGTCAAATTCTTAAGATGTGTAAGAGTTATAAGATTTTAGAATACGTCAAAGTCAGACTAAACCAACAACTTATCCTCTTCGAATTAAACACCCATATCACTTGACACTAACAGAAGACCTTCACCATCCACTCTGAAAACTTGATTAGAGTTTGACAAAGAAATATGTAGAACAACCCTAGGCAATAAGTATGCTTGTTGTGCGCACAGATGTGCCCAGCTAAAAGCAGATGGACCCCAAGCAAAGCAGCAACAAAGCAAAAGCAAACAAAAAACAAACAACCTACAAAGCGAGCAACCTACACACACCAACTAACCTAAGGAAAGCAGGAAAAAAGAGTATTTACAAGAAACCTATACTACTCAAAAATGAGCTATGTACAAAGATATTTACAAAGCATTATGTTCAGGAACGACAAACCAACATTAACATTCATTGGATTTCGTAATGCATGCACAAGCAAATGGGCAACCGTTATCGTTCTTAACCATGCAAACTTGTCTTTATATTCTGAAAAAGGAAATTCAATGTTGCAGCACTCAAGTTCAACCATGTCATCATGAAAAATCAGCAATTGAGGAGGCTCGTTGAACCCATGGTTAATCCATAAACATGTTTGTTTTCCCTCATTTCCATAATCAAAATAATAAGTGCAATTATGAGAAATAATAGGGGCAAGGAAGGATAAAACCTAGATGTCGTCACACGGAGGTGGCAGTGTTGGACAGTCGAGAGTGAGCATAACATCTTTGATCATTGCATTGGCAGCCTCGGGCGGGCATGGTGGAGGGTGCAGCACTTTAGACATTAAGCTGGCATAAGGTTGGGAGGATGGGGCAGCAAACAGCTCTTCCAATCCACCAATGGGACCTACAACCCCGGTTGGCAATTCTTCAAAAAGAAATACTTCTCCACATTGATTATCTGCAAACTTGGGATCCACTTGGTTGCTGTCCTCAAGGGGCAGCATGTTGTCTTGTCTCCTTCCGCAAGTATCAACCTCCTTTTCATGATGTTCAATGTCATGGGATGATGACATGCATGAATCTGTCTCATTGCAGCTCTCTGGTTGTGAAGGAAAATCTGCAAGGATTGAGGCAAAAGGACCAATTAATACCTCAAAAGGATGATATAGGATCACCTTAGCTCCTCCCCCCAACCTCCACCTCAAAAAGTTGCTCAAAAAATTAAGAAATATAAGCCTTATAAGCTCAAGGAATTTTCATTCTTACACATTACAATAGAAACTGAATGAAAAATGGATCAACTCCATGTAAGATTGATTTACTTGCCACCTATCAAATAAAATAAAAAGGAAAGAATACAAACATGTATTATTAATTTTCATAGAACTCTTGGGAATATTACTAATTATTTTCATCTAAATTACAACAAGAATCCAAAAAAATGATGTTATTAATGTAATTAACTAAAATGCACAGTTTGTTGCTTACCATGTGATAGTTGTAGAATCATAGCATACTCACTATTAAAAGTTTTATATTTACTACAAATCATTTCTATATTGCAAGGAGCACATTCTCATCACTCACCTCAACTCACCCTTTCCTTGCACTTAGTAGGGGGCACAGAGTTAGATAGCCTTGCCTAGTTGACACTTGTTGTCCCTTTTGCTAGTTGTCCACCTTTTGCATATTATGAAAAAGATTGGGATGCAAATGACCTACTATAGGTTGAATTTCATGTGCATAATGTGATCCCCCATATAGTGCTACTTGGTGTGTATTTATATGTTTGTGAGCCCACTTTGGATGACCCTTGTCACTCTATTGGTGCAAGGATACAAAGGCAGAAAATTTGTTGTGACATTCTTCTATTTGTATCTTCATTCTTCTATCTTTCGTACACCTTTATCAAGTTTGTCTCATGTTTTCCTTTTGGGGATGATACAAGGTGTCGAGACATTTTGGTCTCTTCCATGTTGACCCAAAAGCTTCCCATTGTTCTCTCTCTCTATGTGTCATTCATCCTTTATTCTTGTTGTTCCATGATGATGATAGTTCTGAGCTTGATTATATTATTGGAGAAAAGACATAACGTTGACCCTAGATCCATGGATCCCTTATGTGTTATCTTATGATTGCATATGAGGGGAAACCCTCCTTTCCATTATGTGGATCTATTATGGAAACATATTCTTGCATAGATATTTCCAAATAAAGCTCTCATGTATTGAAATTTATTGTGTTCTCCTTTAAACTAATTGCTCACAACATGGTGTTCAACAATTTCTTTAAGGTGGGGGCATACACATCCCTGCTCATTGTTTGATTCAAAGTGCGATCTTCTTACTTTTTGTGATGTGTAGATTCTTGGTGGTGACATTTGGTTTGATGTTCCTTCAAGAGAATGACCTTTCTTGGCATATGAAATTGCTCTTAATAGTGGTAATTCTACAACTTGCATTCTCTAAGTTGTGAATCTTTTATCCTCGACTAGTCATCTCTTGTTGACATTAGGCATGATGTTCCCTAAGGAGAGACCTTTCATGAAATAAGAAAAATCCCTTTGAATATCTTATCCTATTGCATGTACAACCTTTGCCAAGGCCACCAAATACAACACAATTTTCTTACTAGTGGAGCCTTTTTCATGAGTGCCTAACATAATGCAGCTTGCTAGCCTTGTGACCATTTTTGTGGTGCCTTATCAAAGTTATCAAGAGGAATAACTTTGGTATGGGTTGATATATGGGAGCCTTTAGACTTGGAATGACTTTCCCATCAACCACCCTTTTGGGGCTCACCTAGTGGACAATGGATTTCACTTGCTCACGTGAGTATATTTTGTTTGCATAGTGGACAATGTGTTTTCATTTGCAAACATTTTTTTTGGAAAAATAGCTAAGGATTAATCCATACCGATTGGAAAAATAGTCGAGGCTTGATCCACCCTTCTCTCTTTCTCTTCTCATTAATTTTGACACTGTATTCTTGTGTATCTTGTCTTCCTGCTGCATATTTAACATAGGCACGTGTCTCTTTGTTCCTTTGTTGGTTTTCCATGATATATTAGATCTTGGGTGCTTGATCCTCATCCTTGACCTTTTTTGTCTTATCTTTCCAACAGTTGTACAATTATACCTCTCTTGATGCATATTTGTTTAATTTAATGTGAGTTTGAGTGTAGGGCTCATCCTCTTACCAAAGTGGGGGCTAAATTTAGTGTCAAAAATGTAATCCTTTACATTTTTACACTATGTTTGGGTCCCTTAATTAATTGGACTTAATTAAGCCTCTAATCGGCCCAATTATGCATCTAAAAGCCTAATTAATCCCATTTTTCAAAAAGGAAACTTGTATTAAACAATTACAAACATTAATTAAATTTCCTTGGAATTGGAGTGTCTTGAATTTAGGTCCTAGGACCCATTCTCCCAAGGGTGAATGGGTCCTTCTTAAGTTTAGGACCCAAATTTTTAATATGTTTTTGGGAATTTTTATGATTCAAATTCAATTTTCAATTGTCGGCCTTTGATGTTTAATTTTTGAGAAATTAGAAAATTATCTATAAATACAAGATCTTTTTATCAATTCAAATCCTAGAAGCAAGAGGTGAATTTCATAAGAGCTAAGATTATTATCAAAGGTGTTCATATCTTGAAGATTTATCAGTCATTTTTTGTAGTATTCAAGATCTCAAGCATCATATCAAATTTATCTTCATTCATGCATGTTTTTTGAGCTAAAATTGCGATGTAGGTTTCAAGCATTCAAGCTAAGATTTAAGCATCAAGATCAACATCCAATCAAGCCATTTCATGCAAGATCAATACCTTGGAGATATGTGTTATATTTTAGTCCTCTAAGGATATGCATTCAAGGGTTTGTTGAGTTGCAACATAGCATTATTCATTCATCATTCCTTCCATTCATGTTTCATTTCATATCAAGGTTTAATTACCAAAACAGGTTTGACCAAGGAAAACCACCATTCACAATTTTTTTTTACCTCTTTATGTTTGCAGATTTGCAGGTGAAGAAGGATTGAAGATTGAGGGTATGTGTAGGATCACAGTGAGCCAAAAAGTGGCAATGAGGAAAAAAACACATCTTTCACCGATCGAAAAACATGAAAAGAACGTGTTGACTTTTTTTAGGCTCGGGTGTCACCATACCAAACACCAAACCTAATTTTACAAATCGGATATCTGATTTGGATCGGATATTTGATTTGCAAAAAGCATATATAAAGAAAGTCAAGCGTTGTTTTGAAGTCATTTGACAGTGAAGAACCTGCGGGCGCACAGTGCATTGCTTCTTCGCATAACGGATATCCGATTTGGGAAAAATCCGATTTGGAAAGGTAAGTTTTTTTTATTTTTATTTGATTTGATTCAATTTTGATTTAGATTTCAATAATTTCATATGGTTTTTTGTGGATTTAAAAAAAATAGAGTTTTTGATTGAATTTTTGTGAAAAAAAGAGTTTAGAATAGATTTTGATAAAAAAATCAATTTTTTTTGTGGATTTTTTTTCACAATAGGGGTTTTGATTGAATTTTTATGAAAAAATTGAATTTAGAATGGATTTTGATAAAAAAATGAATGTTTTTTGTGGATTTTTTTTCAAAATAGGGTTTTTGATTGAATTTTTATGAAACAATTGAGTTTAGAATGGATTTTGATAAAAAAAATGAATGTTTTTAATGGATTTTGATTTAAAAATAGTGTTTCATTTATATTGTCTAATTTTAGATTAATTATTTTTTAACTTTAATTAGGCATTATGGCCGTCGAGAATGAGAATGCACAAATTCCACTAGTTGAGAATGAAAATCCACCAGCTAAGAATCAAAATGTAGAAATGCCAAATGCTCCACCACCTCTGCAACCATCAATTGAAGACTTAATTCATGAAAAATTGGAGAAATTGAGGGGAATTTGTGATGTTTATAAGAAAATCCCTCGATTATTTCGTATGTCAACCACATTGATAGGAATAATTAGAAATATAGAAACCCTATCCACCCAACATAATGCATTTCATTCGTGGTGAGAAACCATGAGGCAATATTATGCATGTGGATTGTCTTATGATGATGTGAAAGATCTCCAAATAACAAAAGCCCAAATAGCCTCTTTATTTATTAACCCAAGCACTGGTTTGCCAGTTAATGTTAACAAACTAAAACTTTCTATAAAATGGTGCACGTATAGGGGCATAGTAGATAACTTTTGGGATCGTTGGTGTATGGTTTTTGATAAACCACCCAACAATAATCTTAATGTACCTTTTTACTTTATTAAAAAATTATATGTTGAGTTTTTGTTAGGGCATCATGTCAATTACTTTGACATTAAAACCTTCCAAGGCATTGGTGGAGGTATGCCCCAGGATAGGCCAGGGGCAACTAGAGTAGTTAAGCTCCCACATGTTCCTCATCCTCCCCCTCCTCCGCCACATCTAGTACAACGTCCAGGTATTACAGAGGATGCAACCACACAAACGATCTAGGCCATTCACTCTCTGAGTGGTCTTTTGGTTTCCCATGCTTCTTCAGTAGCTTAGCCATAGCTTGGTGATCTTGGCGATGGATCCAGTGCTGCTGCATCCTCCTCCTTGGGTCCACATATTTGTGTGCCACATATTTTCAATACGTGCCAGCAAATATGTTTGGGTCCTATTATACAACCCCCTGAGCAGCCATTAGATACTTCTCATTATGAAATCCAGGATGTGGAGATTATAGCAAATCACATGCAGGGGAGTGGAGCACACCCTATAGAGTCCTCTCCTGCTAGAGAGGTGGACATTGGAGAAGTTACCTAGGTAACATTTAAGGTGTAAATTCATAATTTGCATTTTTTTAAAAATGAATATTAATAAGAGATAGTATCAAGTACTAATATTTATTTACATGGTCTATTTAATAGTTAATGTCTGAGGAGGAGCTCACACGGGTGACTGATAGCACCCTTAGGGCCATTTCATTTTCCCTTGAGATGCACATAGTATGTATTTTTGCACTCACTCATTTACATTTTTTTTACTATATACTTGCTTGTCATTAATGAAATTATATATTAACTAATTGTTTATCTTATTCTCTGCTTGTAGGAAACACCTAGTGTGAGTGACGTGCGACACTCTCCAGACTATGGATGCACAATGTTAGATAAGGGAAAGGTAATTGAAGTCAAATTTGATTGAATTAAGATTTATAAGATATTTTATTGATTATGCATACATTGACATAGATTCATAGTTTCATATATGTACTTGTCATTTTTATGTACAGGCAGTTGTGAGCTATACATCATTGTTGATAAGTGCCACAATAGCTGAAGGAGTAGGTATTCAAACACTTGAAGGAGGAGATGTTGAAACATCTCAAGGAGGAGGTTTTGAAACACCTAAAGGAGATACAAAAAAGATCAGCCTAAAGAGGTATGCATTTATTTTATTTTGTGCTTGGTAAATATGTTCTTATTACTGACAATTCTATGCTAACTTGGATCAATTTCATGTTTTTGTTCACATATATAGATTGATGTTACAAATTTGGTTTGGTTAGTTCTTTGAGAGGGGTATATTCTAGGACTCCTGACCCTTCAAAGAGACGTATATTTCAGGTAATCAAGATTTCAATTTTAGAGTTCAATTATAATTCAATGTGTATTGATTTTTATGTTAATTATTTGATTTTGAATTATATAGTATAACTAATCTCAATTGTGGTTTGACTTTTTCTTGTGCAACTACCTTCAGAGCCAACGAGTGCTTCAAAGAGGCTCCATTTTGATGATCCACCAGTAGTTTAGGATAAGATAGACATTTTGGCATGTAAATATTGAATAGATACCGAGATGGCATATGCCACATATTGTAAAACTTTGTTTGAGTTGGCATTGATGCCATTTTTGTATATGGAAATACACTTGATTATTGGACAATTTGATATATATAGAAATTGACAATCAAAATTTAATTTCCTCCTCATGTGCATGATTAAACTCTTTGAAAATTTAATCAAGTGAGCAATGGTTAAATGTCAATGTACAATAGCATAAAAAGAATGGTTAAATATTATGTAGTTTATATTCATATTTTTGATTAAATTTCATTGCACATCTTTCAAACTCAAAGCATTACTTCACATTGCATAAGTACAACTAGATGCTGATAGATGAAAAAATTTCAATAACAATATAGTTTTTACAAAGTCAACCTAAGTAGTTATGCAATTATTTCACATTACATAACTAATAACTAGGAGCAGCTATCAATTGCATTAGCTTGTCATGGAATTCTATGAGACCACATTTCTTTGATGAAACTTGGCACAAAACTCACAAAAAATGAAAAGAAAGCACTCAAACAAACTTTAAAGGGGTCTCAAGCCTGCTACCCCCTCATTCCACACGCTATGCAGCCATTTACTTGTGTTAGTTTTATGATCAGATTTAATGCATAGAAAATTAATTCTAAATCAAACACAATAACACAATAGATACCCTGGGAAAACCCTCCTCTTGAGGGAGAAAAAACTAGCCAATAATATCACTTATATTATTGAATCACAATAGAAACTCCTTTATAATGAAGGCCGATAATGAGGCCTAATAATATGCACCACAGACTGATGCCAACACAACAATACAATGATGTAATTCTCAAATGATAATTCTCAAGCTTCTCACAATAACTCGATCTACACTTGAAGAGTTTCTCACTAACTTGCACTTGATATGAAATGGAATGTATGAAAAATGTATGTCTCAAAACAATGAAATGTATCTAATATATATACAAGCTGAGAGAGATGCGACTCTTCACAATATAGGTCGGCCTCCAAAAAGAATGTGCCTCCTCAAAGATTGCACCTCCAAGATAGAAGTCGGCCTTCATAAAATAATAAATATTATTTGACATAAATTGTGCCTCAAGCATGTCGGCCTCTTCATAAATGCACCTCTTCATTAACTCGTATCTCTTGATGAATTATCATTAATCACAAATCGATATATATATATATATATTAAATAGCTTTGGCTATATATATTCTTATGACTGACGCTACAATAATCATCAACACTCCCTCTTAGCTAGGGAGGATACTTCCACCTGCACAAGGAAAATCACCTCATCGTGATGCCTAGTACTATGGCTACAACCATAAGTGAAAAGAAGAATATCATCTCATCGTGATATTAGATATCACCTCAACACAATATCAACCATAATGGCTACAACCATACTATGGTGTGTACAAGTGTTCATCGCAGACCTCAACTGAAACAACATCTAGAGGTGCTCTTTCATTCAGCAACACAACCATCTTCTTCAGGTTCAGTAGGCTCCCTCTGAATCTGTAAGTACTCTTCTGATCCGCAACACAACCATCCAGAGGTGCTCTTTCGGTCAGCAACACAACCATCTTCTTCAGGTTCGGTAGGTTCAGTTCCATGGTTGCAAGTTGTGACTTCATGCTTGATCATTTCTTTGGTTAGCATGACTTCCTCATGAGATGCCTCAAGCTTTTCATCGCTAAGAAATCTCTCATCACCTTCCTGTAGTAGAGTTATCAGCATTCTTCAAAAATCATAAGAATTCTTTTAGTACACTCAAGAGTTATCAGATGTCTTCTTGCAGTCTCAAAAGTTATATTGCCTCTTGGAATGAAAATGCTTATTTGCAAAACAAATGAATAAGAATGAGGTAGTTAAGTTGTTTTAAGTTATTTAGAGGTCACTTTTAGGGTGGAAGGCTTAAAAATCCATTTTAAATGCACAAAAAAAAATGAAATTACTTCAAACCAAGTTTGTGAAGAAGTTAACTATGTTGCCCACTAGTTTCCCTTAAGAGTCCAAAGTGCTAAAAGGCAGCAATCTTTGAAGGTATATTTGTCAGAGACCGTGATGCTTACAGACTCTTCGTCTAAGGCTATGGGATCGTGTTGGGACCATCTACAAAAACCTCTCTCAGTTTTTGCTATTTCAGAGGCATATTCTTGTGGTGATGACTTTTCAGTGGAGGGAAAAGTTGCCAGATGCAAGCAGTGTAAAGTTGCAAAGTGGTGTAACTTTCATTCCGCAACTTGTACGACCAAACAAACTTTCCAAAATGTCTGGATGGGTAATTTACGCTAGGGATAGTCCTCTCTTGCACCCAAATATGCCAAATCACTCCGAGCTACATTGGATCAGCGATTTCCCTTAAGAGTCCAAAGTGCTAAAAGTAGCAATCTTTGAAGGTCTATTTCTCGGAGATTTTGAGGCTTACAGACTCTCTGTCTGAGGCTATGAGATTGTGTTGTGACCATCTACAAAATATTCTATCAATTTTTTCTATCTTGGAGGCGTTTTCCTATGGTGATGACTTTTTAGTGGAGGGAAAAGTTGCCAAATGCATGCAGTGTAAAGTTGCAAAGTGGTGCCACTTTCATTCTGCAACTCATACGACCAAATGGACTATTCCAAAATGTCCGGATGGGTAAATTTATGCTAGGGATGGTCCTCTCTTGCACCCAAATACGCCGAATCACTCCAAGCTACATTGGATCAATGATTTCCCTTAAGAGTCTAAAGTGCTAAAAGGCAGCAATCTTTGAAGGTCTATTTCTCAGAGACCGTGATGCTTACAGACTCTTCGTCTGAGGATATGGGATTGTATTGTGACCATCTACAAAAACCTCTCTCAATTTTTTCTATCTCGAAGGCATTTTCCTATGGTGATGACTTTTCAGTGGAGGGAAAAGTTGCAAATGCAAGTAGTGTAAAGTTGCAAAGTGGTGTAACTTTCATTCCGCTACTCGTACGACCAAACAGACTATTCCAACACATTTGTATGGGTACATTTACGCTAGGGATGGTCCTCTCTTGCACCCAGATACGTCGAATCACTCTGAGCTACATTGGACCGGTGATTTCCCTTAAGAGTCCAAAGTGCTAAAATGCAGCAATATTTGAAGGTCTATTTATCAGAGTCTGTGATGCTTACAGACTCTTTGTTTGAGGCTATGGGATTGTGTTGTGACCATCTACAAAAACCTCTCTCGGTTTTTTCTATCTCGAAGGTGTTTTCCTGTGGTGATGACTTTTCAGTGGAGGGAAAAGTTGCCAAATGCAAGTAGTGTAAAGTTGCAAAGTGGTGTAACTTTCATTCTGCAACTTGTACGATCACACAGACTATTCCAACACGTCTGGATGGGTATGTTTACACTAGATATGGTCCTCTCTTGCACCCAAATACACCGAATCACTTCGAGCTACATTGGACCGACGATTTCCCTTAAGAGTCCAAAGTGCTAAAAGGCTGCAATCTTTGAAGGTCTATTTCTCAAAGATCGTGATTCTTACAGACTCTCAGTCTAAGGCTATGGGATTTTATTGTGACCATCTACAAAAACCTCTCTCGGTTTTTTCTATTTCGAAGGCGTTTTCCCATGGTGATGACTTTTCGGTGGAGGGAAAAGTTGCCAGATGCAAGCAGTGTAAAGTTGCAAAGTGGTGCAACTTTCATTCCACAACTTGTACGACCAAACAGATTGTTCCAACATGTCTGGATGGGTATGTTTATGCTAGGGATGGTCCTCTCTTGCACCCAAATACGCCGAATTACTCCGAGCTACATTGGACCGATGATTTCCCTTAAGAGTCCAAAGTGCTAAAAGACATAAATATTTGAAGGTCTATTTCTTGGAGAATGTGATGCTTACAGACTCTCCATTCAAGGGTATCGGATCATGTTGTGACCATCTACAAAAACCTATCTCAGTTTTTGCTATCCTGGAGGCATTTTCCTATGGTGATGACTTTTCAGTGGAGGGAAAAGTTTCCAGATGCAAGTAGTGTAAAGTTGCAAAGTGGTGCAACTTTCATTCTGTAACTCATACGACCAAATATTTGTTCCAACACGTCCAGGATGGAGTCACGTTTACACTAGGGATGGTCCTCTATTTGTACCCAAATGCCCAAGATCACTCACAGGCTACATTGAATGAGTGAGTTTCCCTTAAGAGGTCAAAAGTGCTAAAAGGCAGAAAAATTTGAAGGCTATTTCTCAAAGGTGGTGCTTACAAACTCTTTTTTTGAGGTTATGGGATCATGTTGGGACCATATACAAAAACCTCTCTCGGTTTTTTCTATCTTAGAGGAATTTTCCTGTGGTGATGACTTTTTAGTGGAGGAAAAAGTTGCCAGATGCAAGCAGTGTAAAGTTGCAAAGTGGGCGCCATTTCAGTCACGGCAACAAATGCGACCAAGCAATTTGTTCCAACAAATCACGGATGGGTATGTTTACACTAGGGATGAGGTCCTCTCTTGAACCCAAATATGCTGAAGCACTCCGAGCTATATTGAACCGAGTGAAATTAGGTGGAAAATTGATGCAGACACAAGGACACAATCACAAATTCTTTGCAACCTACCTATTTGAGGCATCTAACAAGATTATTTTGACCTCTTTGGACAGTCCAAAACTCCCTTAAAACTTGACAAGCAACTAAATACACATTTCCCTCTTTAACCCTCTTAAACCCTTGTAATAGTGAGAAACTAGTTTTTGTCCAATTACTCCACAATCTTCCAAAACACCAGATGAACACATGATTGATTCAAACACCCATATCCAAGTTACACAACATATATGAGAAAAAACATAGACTCCTTTGGACCAGCGTTGACTTCCTATACATTCACCCTTCAACAGGCTACTCAATTAGCCCAAAAATGCAAAGCAACATACCTTCAAACACCACACAGACCCCAAATAAATTTAAAATTCCATTTTGAAGGCTTGTAAGTAATTCATGTAGCACTTCCAAAACTCTTTTCCAAGAGCTTACTTCTATCTTAGAGATTTTTGCAAACCCTAGGGTAAAAACTCTATTTTCAAGTGAAAAAAACCACCATTTTTAGACCTTTAACTCTTCATTTTATTTCAAAACCTAGTTCTCCACACCTTCCACTCTTGAAATAACATCAAGACATGTAATAATGTTTCTACATAAAGTTTTTATGCAAAAATGCTTGAATGGCTTGTGCATAGGCAGAAAACACAAGAAAAACAGTAAAATATGAATTGAGCAATTGAAACTTTATTGATTCAAAGAAAAAAACTCCTTCAACCAAACCTATCTCGAGCCCTTGAAGGCCTTAAGTACACCTGCATAACCCATGAAACCTCCATATAATTCCTCCAATTTACAAAGCAATGGGAAGATAAAACCATGTAAGTGGTTTCCCCAAACTAATTGCCACCAAAACCATTCTTGATAGTTTAAAACCACGAACCACCCCAACGTGTAATTATGATAGCACTCAAGATAGAATCCATGAATAGATAATGTATTTGACCAATAACTCATCGAGAGCACAAATTCCCAAAACTAGCCCTCCACTATGAACATATCAACTAAGTAGGAACCCATAACATTATGGAAAGATGATCCACTTCTCCCAATGTAACTCCCAAGCATTACATGTGAGAGATGGTCAATTTCATTGATAGCAACGATGGTCAACACCTCATGATCATTCAAGTACTCATTCTAACAATACAAGAGATTTACACATCAAATTGCAAGTGAATATAATTTACTATATCTTAACATAAAAAATGCAAAACCTAATAGAAAAATGTATCAATGACGTACAAGGATGTATAAGAAAGTTCAAATTTGAAAATAGAATGTAAACTTAGAAAACTGTAGATTTGAAAACCTTAATAATGTAAAACCCTAAAAAGAAGGTTGGATCAAGTGTAGGATTGGTTGGGATCAACAAAATATAAAGAAAAAAAAAGTTTATTTATGAAGTTAACCTAGGATAATTAAGTAAATGCAATCAATCAAACACAATCAACCTAACATAATTAAGGGTTGATAGGGGTATTTGATAATTAAGGGTTGATAAGGGTATGAATGTTTATCTTTGATCTACTCTTGAATATCTAGGGACTTGGTGGTATTTAGAAATATCATAAGGGTTGTTGATTTCTCATGGGGAGGCAAGTTCTCCTAGATCAATCCCCAAAAAGTGAAACAAGATTAAAAATAGTTGGCAAGCACTCTAGATGTTCAAATTTGTTACTCATTTTTATTACATTGAATCAAAATGTCTCACTATTAATTGCTCCAATGCTATAAGATAAATGAATGTTTTCATGATTATAATGAATATATTGTATGTTATTAATGCTAGCGTATATCATCAAATTATGCCAAACATGTGTTTAGTCAACTCAAAGTGGGTGAATGACGCCACTTAGCCAAAAGTTTGAATTTTGAATTTTAAAATGAAAGGGAATAGGTTTGTGACCATGAGGTCACCCTTGCAATTGAAGAAGTGTCCTAGAATGGGTTAATAGTTAAATCTAAGTGGCTAACAATCAATTCCAGGTGGCTAATGGATAAATGAGGGCATACCCATTGGTGAATGTGATAAATGGGAAAATAAGGTAAATGTATAGATGTGTGTGAATAAGAATAGGATAGGGCTAATTGTATAGTGATTTAAGTATGCAAATTGATAAAAGGATAGAGAGATGAGCTTGAATTTAGATGTTGAGTCACTACGTACATGTATCAAGACATTTCTTCAAAATAGACACAAAATTGTGTGGGAAATGACATGGTATGCACAAATTTTACTGTTACAATTACACACATATTGATTTACAAATGCTTTGCATATAGATTAAATTTACTTCAAAATTAATACCTATTAATACTTCTTCTTTAAGAAAACATGATTATGTATTCTCTAATAAAACTTTCACCATAACAAGACTTCTTGCAATTACTTCAATTGTAGCATACATAATTTCATATTGCACCTATCAATGTGCCCATTACATCTTCATGTGTGATTGCTAGTATATGTATGTCTCTTCAAAAAACATAGATGGGTTAAGCTCTCTCCTTACTCTTTGAGTAAGAGATAGAGTAAGAGATAGTAGGGGAGAGGACTAGATAGTATTACAAAACCTGGTTCAAATGAGCATACCAACAGAAAGAACCAGGAAGAAAACCTTCGGTTGTAGCTCGATTAAGTACAAAAATAGACCCCTTTACAAAACCTATGAGTTTCCAAAATACAGACCCCTTTACATTTTAAACATACCCTTTATACAATGCCAGACATTTGACCCATATTTCAAAAACATCAGGTATAGATTATGCCCATACACAATTATGAGGATCATCATGGAAAACAGCCCTTAAGTGGCAATGAAAAATTGAAAAATCGAGTTAGGCAACTTGACATAAAAATTGAATAAGTTATCTATATTATTTCAAAAATATGTAAGAATAGAATCTGGGCAAATTGAATGTAGTTTCTAAACTATTAAGTTTATTTTATTTTTTAAAAGTCTATTTGGTGAAAATTTGAAATTTCAATGCAGAGTACTTAAATTTCAGGGAAAAATAAGAAGTAGGTGTCTGTCTGACCACCCTAACCACAATAAAATGATAACATATTTTTATAATATCTTAGATATAAGTAGAGGACTCATCTCCTGATGACATATTTTTTTGTAATTTTTTTCCAAGTAAATAATTAATTATGAGTTTTTATTACAACTTTTAAAAAATATAAAAACTCGTGATGTTTGACCACCTTAACTTGGTCAAACTTCATGAAATTCATTTTTTTAATCCTATAGTAATGAAGCATAGAATGTGACACATATTTTGATTCAAAAAATATGATACCTTGAAAGTTATAGATATTTTTCAATCACCTATCAATCAAGACTTTAGTCATAATTCTAATAGAAAATGAATAATAATTATTTATTAAATTCAAAGTAAAGAATAATTTATATTGGTGGAAAGCTGAGAGTCTCCTCTACAAACCCTTTTCGTTTCATCAATTTTGGCCAAAAATAAAATCGTTAGCCACATGGACGAAGTCTAGAAAAACAAGGTGAGTTGTCAAACACATTTTTTGCGTTGACTTCTTAGGATTGGCATGTCCAAGCAAAATACCAAAGCAAGCCCGAGGCTAATCCCTAGGCAATAAATTCTTTGTTAGAAATATCAAATATTTGTTTCAAATCAGATATCCGTTTCAAATCGGATATCCGATTTGGTTTATATATGATTTAAAAAAATGTTTTATACTTTATAATATATGATTTAGAAAATGCAATAATTATTTTATAGTTTATTTTAATTTATCTAGTTTATAATATACAATATAGTTTATAATTTAATATAAAATATATTATATTATTATGTATAATATTTAAATATTATTTCTATATTTTAGTTAATGTATATATATATTACTAGTATATAAAATATTATATAACTAATTAATATTACTAACATATAAAATATTTAAATATTATCTCTTTCTCTCTCTCTCTCTCATTATTCCCTCCTAATTATCTCTCCTCTCTCCCTCTCTCTACCCTTCTTCCCTCTTCCCTCCTAATCTCTCTCTCTCTCTCTCTCATCTCTCCTCCTGCCCTCTCCCTCTCTCAAGGACCTCTCTCTCACTCCTCCTATGTCTCTCCACTCTACCCTTAGCCCTCTCCCCCCTTAAATCCTTAAACCCTTAAAACCTCTACCCTCTATCTCTCTCCCACTCCCTCCCTCTCTCTCTCTCTCAAGACTCTCCCTCATACCCCCTCTCCCTCTCTCAGGTCTCTCTCTCACTCACTCCCTCTATCTCCCTCTCCTCTACCGTTAACTCTAAACCCTAAACCCTTAACCCTTGAACCCTCTACCCTCTACGCTTAACTCTTTACCCTATATCTCTCTCCCACTCCCTCCCTCCCTCTCTCTCTCAATTGAGACTCGAGATTCTAGAGATTCTGAAGACCATATTTCTCAAAGGACTTGATGAAGATGCTAGGAGAAGCCTAGATTTAATGGGAAAAGGAGATGTGTCCCAATTGAGACTCGATGATATCACCGAGTTATGCCATAAATTCTCTCATACTCGAGGAGGTATTCGTAAGTCTACTCTTTTTAGAGGTTCCAATGAAATAGGAAAACTGTGTGAGGAGATAGCCAATCTTAAAACTGACATTCTCGTTCAGTTAAATACCACATTGGAAGGAATACAAGCCAAAACATGTAATCCTGAGACCTTATCCATCTATTGTCCTAGGTGTCAAAGAAAACACCTATTACGAGAATGCCCTTTGGAAAAAGTTGATGTTTTCTAGGTTTGTGAGAAGAGTCATGCTACTGATCAATGTGAGATCCTCAATGCAATCAAGAATTCCAAGAAGAGGTTGGCTTAGGTTGAAGAAGAGATCAATCTTGTGAACCAAATACCTGGAGGAAATTTCTCTTACGACCAAAACTCAAATCCCACCTGGCGACCTCCAAACAATTGGAATAATAATCAATGGGCGGCACCTTGGCCTCCAATGCCACCTAATTGGGGAGCTTACCCTTAGGGACCACCTAAATGGGAAAATCAGTCCTGGGGAAACCCCCAATGGCCAAAATAGACTCAACAACAATGGTATCCTTAGAACCCTACTCCTCAATGGAATCAACCTCAAAACCAATTTTATACTAGGCCAAGGATGCCTATTCAACAACATAATCTTTTACCAGCTCCTTAGAATTCTCAAAAAAATGAGCAGGTCAACCAACCACAACTTCCAGTGCAACCTGTTCCTAATCCAAAGGATAATCATCAGAATACTCTAGTGTATTCTATGGAACAAGAAAATGTTACTGGACTTAATGTTATCCAAAGTGGAAATCTGTAGTTACAATCAGGATAACCACTCCAACAACCGACCATAGTTGAGATGCTGGATGAGCCCATTAAGGAATCTGCTGAGATGGCTAAGAAAACTTCCAAATATTTAGAGAAAAACCCAGTAAGTACCCAAGAAAAGACCCTTACGCCATCTCCAGTTGGAACTTTCAAAACACCTCAGGAGGAGGGTGGTCAGTCTCCAACTGATCTTTTAAAGAAAGACTCCACCTCTAAAGAGAAAAATAAAGCGCCTTTTCTGGAGCGTTTGAAACCAACCACTTTGAAAAACCCTCCAGAAATGTCCTTATCTATCAAAATTTCACTAATACAAGAGATTAAACAATTGCAAATTGAGGTCCCTTTGTTACAAGCAATTAAGGAGATTCCTGAATTAAACCAACTGATCAAACAATTGTGCATCAAAACTCTAGGAAGGAAACCAAAATGGATAAATACTGTTCACATAAATGGTTATCTAGCCAAATTTTTGGCTGGAAAGACCACAACTCCAAAATATGATGACCTAGGCAATCCACTTATAACAGTAATAATCAATGAGGTAGCAATACCTAACACACTTGTGGACTTAGGAGCAACCATTAATGTAATGATTGTCGATGTGATGGAAATGTTGGGACTCACTGATTTATGTCCCACAACTACAGTGTTGCAAAATGGAAAATCAATCCATAGCTATTCCCAAGGGTGTCATAGAAAATGTTCTTGTCAAGGTTGATGGTTGGGAATATCCAGTGGAATTTCAAATAATTTAGTCTCTCACACCAAAAGACAATTATCTGATAATCCTAGGAAGACCATGGATAGCTACTATGGCAGCCAAGATTGACTGCAGAGAGGGAGGAATGACCATTTCACATGGTGCCAATAGCAAACATTTATTCCTGTTTCCTCCCACCAAGCCTATTGAACATAACAAAGTTTGGGTTTATGAACCAGATGGTCCCAACGAACAAGAGAATCTAGCTTCACTTGCTATGGTAGTCATCAAACAACATGGTGAAGAGTTGGAGGATGAACTGGTAAAAAATATGGAAAATCTTACCATGGACTCAAGCGATGAAGAGATGTTGGACATAGAGGAAATTTTAGGATAGCCAATCAATGTAGACCACACTGAATTTGATAATGCCAACTTCATGGGATTACCTTGTCCTTTGGCTAATATCATTCCAAGAATGGATCATTTCTTTGAAGATATTTCTAGAATCCACAGAACCATACCACATAGCCATCCTCTTAACACTTTGACAAGAGAAGTTTATACTATCACTTCCAACCATCCAGGTGTCAAAACCATCATGTTGCTTCTAGCGAAAACTTTGAATATCAATAGCTAGTTGACAAAGCCAAAAGAGCATAAACTATTTCATATCTTGGTGAATAGATCCAAAGCCTTTGCTTGGGACTACATAAACATGAGAGGAATACACCCAAGTGTTTGTACTCATCACATCTATACTGAGGATGTTCAACCTATTCATCAACCACAACAGACACTCAATCCTGCCTTGAAAGACATTGTTAAAACTAAAATTGCAAAACTCCTGCAAATGGGATTTATCTATCCCATTTTTGACAACAAATGGGTTTCACCTTTGGTTGTGGTTCCAAAGAAAATGGGAAGTGGAGAGTGTGTGTTGACTACAGGAAACTTAACAAAGCAAGCCATAGAGATTACTTCCCCCTACCATTTGTAGACTAGGTCTTGGATAATTTAGCTGGGAGAAAGTATTTCTCATTTCTGGATAGATTCAGTGGATATAACTAGATACAGGTAGCAGCAAAAGACCAGGATAAAATAACTTTTACTTGCCCATGGGGAACATTTGCATATAAATTTCTTCCTTTTGGGCTATGCAATGCTCCTGCAACACTTTAGAGAGCTATCCTAGCCATATTTGCTGAGTTAGTGAATGACTGTGTCCAAGTTTACATGGACGACTTCACTATGTATGGGTTAAATTTTGATAAATCCCTTCAAAGTCTAGACAAAGTATTGAAGCAATGTGAGGATCATCGTCTATCCCTAAGCCATGAAAAATGTCTAATAATGGTAGAAGAAGGAATAGTGTTGGGACACCATATTTCAGCTGAAGGGATAAAGGTGGATCCTAAGAAAATTGAGGTGATACAACAACTTGTGACCTTAAACAACCAAACTGATGTTAGAATTTTCTTAGGACATGCTAGATACTATTGGAGATTCATAGAAAACTTCAACAAGATTGCAGCTCCTATGTTTTCCCTCCTCCAAAAGAATGTAGAGTTTATCTAGACACCTGAGTGCCAATCATCATTTGAAATCATTAAGGAGAAAATCATCTCTGCTCCTGTCCTTCGTGGACCTAATTGGAACCTTCCATTCCATATTTATGCTTGTTGTACCCCAAAATTAAATTTTTTGTTACACTTAGAGATTTTGAAGAAATGAGTAAAAGTCTTGTTGAATCAGTAAAAAAAAGGTTAAAATTTAGGTGTGCATGTCTTGCATGAGGGGTTAAAACACAAAATTTTCAAATTCTGACGATCTGGGTCTGCTCAAAGCAACTTAAACTACAAAACCTAGATCTCAGTTTTTCATCCCTTAATTTTAGGAAAATTGCCATTTTTAGAAATTTTCTAAAATTAGTAACGTTTTCTGGGTTTCTCTGGGTTTCTTTGGAAATGGATACTGGAAAAACTTTCTAAAAATAGAAAGTTGGTCCGATAGGGTCCAAATTGATCTTGATTGGCTCAAAATACGTCCATATCAGGCTGGTGTAGTCAAAATCTCAAAATAATCAGTTTTACCCTATTGGGTCTATTATGCTTTTTTCAGAAGCATACCAGGAGCTCCGAGGTCATCAATGAAGGTCAGTCGGCTACCAGGCGTCAAATTCAGCATTTAGGCATTCAACAAAAGGCGAGTTGGTGATAGCATGAAGAACGAAGAAGAAGTTGAAAAATGATAAAAAAATTTCTGACGCTGGTGACTTTGGGCGCCCCTGGTGAAGAAGGGCGCCCATCTTTTTAGGGAATCAAATGACAAAATTAGGGTTTATGCCCCCAGTCAAAGTTGCTTAGTTCTCTGCTAGCTCCGCACAAGTCCGACGGCGCAATCAACAGATTATCCAGTCATCAGGAATTCAACGTTGAACGAAGGTATCCAGACTAATGTCAGAACAAGAGAAAATGAAAATTATTAGAATTTGACTAACTCTGGATAAAGTGGGTGCCCCTGGTGAAGATGGGCGCCCAACTTTTTGAAGGGGCTAATTCAGTAGTTATGGTTCAAGAATATGCTTGATCTTTTCAGTGTCCTGTCAGCTTCGCGATGCCTGTCTTCGTCAGTACATCCGACTATCCAAACTCCAGCAAATTCAGATTGAAGTCAAAAGTATAGAACAAAGGTTTCAAACTGGAAGGTGAAAATCATGAAAAAGTGGCTAAGTCTGGTGAGTTTGGGCACCCCAGGTGAAGAAGAGCACCCAAGTTTTCAGGGGCTCTAACAGATGAATTCAGAGAAGTCTGTCTAACATAATCTCTTCACGATTGATCCAGTTCTCCAACGAGATATCCAACGCGTCTATCGGAGGTCGCAGTCGCCAGATACAAGAAGCCGAACAGAGAGTCTGGCGAGAGTTGAATTTCAAAGTTTAGAAGCAAACACAAAAAGTGACAAAAATAAACTAAGTCTGGTAAACATGGGCGCCCCCAGCCAAGATGGGCGCCCAAACTTTTGAGGGGTCAAAATCCACTTTTTGATAAAATCTCTCCCAGAAGACCCTTCCTGATTCTTCGTCAACTTCGTAATGAGCACAATAGGCAGTCAATCCGACGCCCGAAGCTCCAGATTCAACGAGATTGTCTGTAGAAGAGTAGCTAATGAAGAAATTTGAAGATCAGAAAAATGGCTATCTCTGGGTAAAGTGGGCGCCCCTGGAAGGAAAAGGCTCCCATGAATTCGAAGGTCAAGATCAAGTTTTTTGCCAGAGGTTCCTCCAGAACATCTTTCTCAGAATCAGTCAGGCTCCACCGTGAAACCTTCAGCTCGCATGTCGAATCAATCTACAAACAGGAAATCAGAGGCGAAGTAAGAGGTCAAAATGAAGAAAAGTTGAAAATGTCAAAAAAAATTTGACTAACACTGGATAAAGTGGGCACCCCTGGAGAAGAAGGGCGCCCAACTTCTCATGCCTTAGAAATGTTTTCAAGATTTTCAAAATTCGAAATTGCAAGTGAAGAAAGAGGCATCCAAATGCATTGAACAGAGATTTTAGGGTTTTGAAATAAAAGCAAAAGAAAGAAAAGCAAAAAACAAAACCCTAAGTCTATTTAACATCTTTCTTTTACGTTATTTTCATTATTTTTGCAGGTAGCCTTCAAGGGAGAAAGCTGGAGCAGCAAGTTTGAAGATATTTTTCAAGATTCAAGAGCATAGCTTGCTGGTTTTTCATCAAAATTTTCAGACCAACAACTTAAACCTTTGCTTTTTCGAGTTTTTTTTTCATCCAGAAGATCAAGTTTTTCAAAGAGAAGGCCAAGGTTTTCAGTTTTCAATCATCTGGGTCTTTTCACTTCAATCTTCTGAAGGAAATTTTCAAGTACTTCATCAAGTTACAGCAGCTGCTTTTATTTTGCATGTCAGTGAAAACCTTAGTGCATTCAATTTTCAACCATCTGGGTCCTCTCCAGTCAGTCTTCTGAAGAAAACCCATATCATAGCTTTTTTTAAGAAATTTTCAAATTCTAGGGTTGGCTGCTTGTTCGATCAACCATCAGGGTTTTGCAAATCTAATCAACTGGGTCCGTTTGTAATCTTATTCTGAACAAAACCTAGGTGCCAACTTTTTTGGGAAAAAATGAAGAAATTAGGGTTTGCTACTTTTTTAGGCGAAATTCAATATTTTCAAAAACGAACAATCTGGATTGTCTTGTAACGAATTTCTAAACAAAACCCATATCTCAGAATTTTTTAAAAAAAATTTGTCCGTTGGAGCAAAAAAATCAGCATTCTAAAAATAGAAATTGCTCAAAACTTGTCAGAACTAGGGCGAGTTTACAGTCGTTCTTCAAGTTTTCCGAAATGGAGTACACTCCCAATGTTTTCAAGACTAAATCAGCTCTCTATCATGACTACATCAAAACGGCTGAGACAGATTTGCATCATATCAAGCCGGTGTTCGATCTACATGCCTTGGAGAGCGCAGGCAACACCTCAATCAGAAACCTGGGACATTCTGGACTCCTCGCAACAGCATCAATTCCCATATAAGTTTAGAGTCTTGAGTTCATAATCACTTGCATCAAGCATTACAACCCAACCACTAGGGAGATCCAGTCAGCAGATGGCAGATTGATTTGCAGTCTAAAGCCTGATATGATTGAGAAGTGTTTTTCCATTCCCCCATGGCCTGAAAGTGTAACTCTCTCAAAGGGCGAAGCCGAAAGGATATGGAATATGCACAAAGATAAATATAGCAAGAAGATTGCACAAAGGTGGATGAAGGAGAAACACAAAACATTGCCTAAGAACATCGGGCGAGGAGAGTTTAAGGATGAAATTGCCATCATTATAACCTTGCTCAATAGGGTCACTGGCTCAGAAGATGCCACCAAGTTTCAACCTTGGATGTTTTATGCCATACCCAACATCATGAAGAAAACTGAGTTCTACGACTGGTCTACCTTGATTAGTGACTGTCTGCATCAACAAATAACAAAATACTTCCAATTTCATGTATTCCATATAGTGTCATACCTAGTCTACCTAGTGGCCTATCAAGGTCAATTCAGAGGGTTGAACACCGAGGGATCATTGAGCGTACAACACATATATAACTAATATCCCCAGTTGGAGTTCATGAAGTCGTTGCATCACTACAAAAGAGTGAACGAGGCTTTTCTGATGTACACTGTGCAGGACTTGGACAATGAGTTACATGTTCGTATATCTTTAGTTGCCAGGGCAGTGATGGCGGAATGGGAAGATTGGTTTATACAGTTTCCCACTTTCACCTATCTCAGGGTCTATGGTTATTCAGGTGCCCCGCTCATGTTACCAAGGTACCTGTCGGACGAGGTCGTCTTCATGGAATTCTTAAGGCAGGCCCACGATGTTCATACAGTCCTGAGAAATAGAAGGAAACCCTCTCTTTAGTTTCCATTAGGGTTGGGAGTCTACACATGTAGGACGGCTGCAGATGCCAAGGCAATGGGAGATGAGTTATATAAACTCGGCCTCAAGTCTTACAGTGAGAGACGGTCATTCGATCCTCATGGTGTCTACGCTGGCCGGCTTGAGAAGAACTATGATCATATAGCCACACTTGAAGATTTTTGGGCTAATTGTACAGATGAGTTCGAGGTGCGAAGACGTAGTTATAGTAGACTTATTCTCCATCAGATGAAGGATTGTTTAAATGAAGATGTAGAAGGGTTATCAGATGATGACGAGGATGTGCTTCTCCCGATGTATACTCAAAAGCGAATAGAAGATCAACCCCTTTCACAAGTCAATTGGGCTAATAAGGAATCCTTTTCCGTTGAAGACAGGACAAGACAAGTTCTTGAGCACAGTAAGGTTTTCCTAGTCCTTAAAAGGAAGAACTCCATTCCAGTAGCAGAGCTGCCAAGGATAATTCCCTCTTCTTCTAGAGCACAATCGAAAGGAAAGGGTAAAAGTCAGTCTCAAGAAGGCATCAAAGGTAGTAGGTCAAATAAAAATGTAAAAAGAAGGTTAGACTTCTTAGGCATAGTCATACAAGAACAACCTACAGCTGATTCAGAAGTTCCTCTTGATGAGCCCATACCTCAGAAAGAAGCAGAGGAGCCACCTTCAACACATGTTTCTGTACCTTTGACAGGTTCTTCACCAATCCACATCGACCTTGATATCGAAGATGATGAAGAGATTACAGTTGCACCTCCTGAGGAAGTTAGGAAAGATACTACCATGTATTGGCTTGAGAAATCCTTAGGAAGGGTTAGAAGAAGGCCTTCATATCAGATGAGTGTTGATGATCTTGATAACATCGATCAAGAACCTCCTAAGAAGAAGGCAAAGAAGCAAGTTCACTTTGATAGGAATCTTGATAATGAGATAATCATGGAGACTGCATTGCCCCCAGAAGATAAGAATAGGGATGAGGTGAATATGGATGATTTCGTCATGGTCAAGGCCAATCTCGGTAGAAATACCAGACATGCAGATTTGAGTCTCGTCAGAGTTGCATCTGAGAACCTTCAGGAAAGAGTACTCAAGGATGGAGAGGACAAGGCAGCCCTCAAGGCTGAAAATCAACAGCTCAGGCTTTTCATTTCTAACCTTGTCCATGGTTCTTCACAGGCAACTCAGTTGCTGCCCCAGATTTTAGAGACACCAGTTGATCATCAACAGTTAAGACAATGGTCATATGTGGGAAAGAAACTCAGGAGTGGATCGAGAGTTTCATTTTCAGAGGGAGGGAGATCTTGACACGGATGTTCCAGTTGAGAGAGAACGCTCATGAACTTCGTCAAGGCATCCAAGGGTTCGAACAAACACTGGCTGAAGTAAGACCTAGGCATGATATCATCATTGCTGATTTAGACATAGCCTATGGTTCAACAGTTTCCAAAGAACACAAGAGACAAATCCTTGCTTGGAGGGAGCGTCATGTTTTCAAAGTTAAAACCTATGAAAGGATATCCGAGGAATTCATTGCCTACAGACAAAGGGTGATTGAAGCTCTCCTTTTCATCAATGAGTTTATCATAGAGATTCCTTCTTAGTATAGTCTGGAAGATGGTTCCTATGTCGGGCTTGATGAAGTGCAAGATCAATTCCAGAGTGTGGTTCACAGTTGCAATCCAGTTGGTAGAAGAATAGGTCATATTTCAGTGATGTTAGCAAAGTTTGAGAAAGCGGCCAATAAGGTCGAAGATTTCCTGAAATCTATCGCAGATGCTGAAGATATTCTTGGAAAGCGGTGCTTTGCTATTGAGGGCATAGATGCACCGAACCGGGCATAGTTTCTAATTTCCTAGCGGATATGATCGAGCTTTAAAACAACTTTCTTTCCCTCTTTCTTTCTATTCTTGGAATGATCCTTATCCATTCTTTGAGAAGAGAAAGAAGATAAGATGTAATAGTTGGCGTTTCCCGCTTTTTCTGCTTTCTAGGGTTTAGATGTTATCTTCTTTCTAGATTTAGTAATAAAGCTTACTTGATGAGCAAGCCCTAGATTGTGAAAGCAAGGAGATTTTAGGGTTCCCTACTCCTCTGCTTGTCTATAAATAAGAGCCTTTGCTCATTAGTTTTCTTTAACGGTTATTGTCATAGCAAACTGCGAGCTTGGATTGCAGCAAATTGTTATTCAGTTTCAATTCACTTAGTTAGAACCGTGCTAGTGAGAACAAAATGCTGAGCCTATTGTGCCTTCTATTTGTTACTCAAGTATTGTTCAATTGTGTTGTGATAGCAAATTTTTGAGCCTCTTTAGCCAACAAGGAGTTAGTGTGATTGCTGTTTCTATTGTGTGAAGAGCAAGATTGCAAGCCTCTTTAGCTGCAATTTCTTGTTCCAGGCATGTTAGAAGTGGGTTTTGTTCTAGAGATTTGAGTAATA
Source organism: Sequoia sempervirens (assembly GCA_007258455.2). Lineage (NCBI taxonomy): Eukaryota > Viridiplantae > Streptophyta > Pinopsida > Cupressales > Cupressaceae > Sequoia > Sequoia sempervirens. The sequence continues at coordinate 209,955 of VDFB02063949.1, forward strand.
AAATCATGAGCCTCCTTTGCCTTGGTCCAAAATCTCAAATTTCCGTTATTTATGTTCTATTTCTATGAGCTTGATTTCAACTTGCATTGAAGTGTGTAGATGTTTGTTGGGATATAGTTTATTGAAGTATTTTGTCAGAAATCTGCCTTGTTAATTTCTTGATTCTATCGCTCTGCTATTACTTGAAAAGCTAGAAACGTCTTTAGTTTAAGTTAGTCATAGTTGAAATTCTTAAAATTGGAAAATCTCAGCTGCGGCGTTTGTGTTTAGAAAACCTTGTGCTCTAAGCTGATAAAAAAGATAGGCAACTTAGTTTTAGTTTACTTTCTTTCAAACACCATTAGCAAGAGGGAGCTTCCCCTCCTAATTTGAAGAGCAATTTATCTGTGCATAGCTGTCCGTTTCAAATACGCATTCCATTGGAGCGGTATTAGGACAGGAAGATGAGAATGTGAGAAAGTATGCTATATATTTCATTAGTAGGAATTTGACTCCAATGGAACGAAATTATACCACCATGGAGAAATAATTTTTAGTTTTAGTACATGCAATCAAGAAATTTTGACATCACATTACGGGGTACAAAGTAACAGTATATACAGATCACTCAACCATTAAATACCTAATGAACAAACCCATAGTGAATGGTAGGATAATCAGGTGGTTATTGCTTCTCCAAGAATTCAACGTAACAATTATTGACAAACCAGGGAAGTTCAATGTAGTTGCGGATTTCTTATCCTAGATTAAACAAGATGATGGAGATTGTGCTCCGGTGCAGGATGATTTCCCATATGAAAATATGTTTTCCATCTCTACTAAAACTTCTTGGTTTGCTGATATCGCCAACTACTTGGCCACCTCAGAGTTACTACCGAATTTCACATCAAAATAGAGGAAACACCTCGTTCAAGAAAGTGCTCCATTCAAATGGATTAATGGATTCGTATTTCAATGCAGTCCTGATATGGTTCTATGACGTTGTGTTAGGGAAAATGAGACCTATAGTATCCTTAGATCTTGCCATGATGATCCTTCTAGAGGCCATTATTCTACCAAGAGGAAGTCCAATAAGATTTTGGGTGTAGGATATTACTCGCCCTCTATGCATAAAGATGTCAAGAAATATGTTCACCACTGTGATGAATGCCAAAGGGTAGGGAGACCTATTGCATCCAATGAAATGCCTCTGCAACCCCAGGTATTCCTTGAACCATTTGAAAAATGGGGATTGGATTTTATCGATCCTATAGACCCTCCTTCACAAGGAAAAAAATACATTTTGGTCTGTACTGACTATCTGACTAAATGGGTAGAAGTTCAAGCTCTACAAGTTGCTAGGGAGGAACAAGTAACTAACTTCCTGTACAATAAAATTTTCCTCAGATTTGGAGCCCTTAGGACAATTGTCATAGATTAGGGACCCCAATTTATGTCTAAGGTTCTGTTAGGCTTCACTGATAATTTCCAAGTAAGCCATAAGAACTCATCACCCTATCACCCTCAAAAAAATGGTCAGGTGGAAGTCACTAACAGGGAGCTAGAGAACATTCTAACAAGAATAGTTTCATCAAGAAGGAAAGACTAGGCTAGGAAACTACTTGAAGTCATTTGGGATTATAACACAACTTGAAAATCAACCACCGATTTTAGTCCATACGAGTTAGTTTTTGGGAAGAAACCTCTCTTACCCATTAAATTTGAACTCCAAACTCTGAGAATAGCAATGGAGTTAGGTTTAGATTTCAAATGAGCCTAGGTTGAAAGAGTTTTACAGCTTAGTGAGTTGGATGAAATCCATCTGGATGTTTTCCACCAAATTGAGCTAGTGCAACGACAACGAAAGGTTTGGCATGACAAGCATATAAAGGAAAGAGAGTTCCAGAATGGGGATTGGGCATTGTTATTTGATTCCCGACACAAAGATCACCAAGGGAAATTGAGGACTCATTGGTTGGGTCCTTATAATTTTTTTGAGGTATTTCCAAATGGAGCAGTGCAACTCAAACACATTGGTGGTGAAACTCAAACACTTTTGGTCAATGGTCATCGATTACGCATCTACCATAAACCAGTTAACAAGGAGGAATTTACAAGGATGGTAGAAATGCAAGGAGAAATCCAATGCATTATCTTTGCTACGACAAAGCCAATGTAGTTTTTATTTTTCTATCATAAGTCTCAAAAAAAAAATCCATGTGTTTGTATTTACTTTTCTTTAGAGCATTTCGTTTCAATTTTTCATCTTTTGGACTTGGCTAAATTTTATTTCTATCTTGCAGGACTTTATTTTAATCAAACACAAATTTCGACGCATTTGGCTGTGATGCTCCGGAACTTGTTGGCTCAGTTGTTGCGATGCTCCGGAACTTGCACGCTTGACTTGTGCTATTCCTTGTTTTATTCCTGCAGTTTGGTGCATCTTTTAAATGATGCTCCAGAAATTCTAAGTCCAAAGTCTTTCATTATGCTTCCTTCTTTCGGTAGCATCTTTCGTTGATGCTTCAAAAATTTTGTTGCTGCATTCTGGCTGCATCTTTCAATGATGCTCCAAAATTTTGTTGTTTCTTCCTTCCGGTGGCATCTTTCAGTGATGCTCCAGAAATTTTGTTGCTGCTTCCAGCTGCATCTTTTGGCAATGCTTCGAATTTTTTTGGTTGCTGCTCCGGTTGCATCTTTCGACAATGCTCCAAAAATTTCGTTGCTGTATTCTAGCGGCATCTCTCAGTGATGCTCCAAAATTTTGCCACTTCACTTTTTCACTCTGGGTGCATCTCTTAGTATGCTCTGGAACTTTTCATCCTTCAACTCGACCACATCTTTCAGCGATGCTCCAGATTTTTGTAAATTCTTTTCCTTTCTGAATGCTTTGATTTTTCCAGTGTCATACACATGCCCATTATTAAATTTTGTCATCACCTTGGAATCCATGCCCTACATTACCATTCGCCCTACATTATCATCTCCTATCATAATAAATTACAATTATTATGAATACTTTTTTGTCTCCACAATTAATTAGTTGTCCCATCCACGTTCATAATAAATTCATTGCCACCCTCGCCAACTCATCTAATTATACCATTACGTCAACAAAGGTAAGTGATTTTTGAATTGATGAAGGGATGTAAGGTACACACAATTTTTGCTTTAAGCAAGTAATTATTTTGAATAAAGATAAATTAATTGGCACAAACCATCCCCTTTCCAAATTTAGTAATTTGTGCAATTGTGCGTTTGCTTGAAGTACGATAATATTTGCGCTTTTTCCCATGCAAAGTCATAATGAAAGTACAATGGAGCCCAAATGAGACAATTAACTCATGTTCCATCAACTATATCAAGTACAAGTAATTGAAAAGATACATTTTATTTACTTTGCAATTTAGTTTGTTTAAACAGTTTTCTTCGAGCACCATAGCATTTCAACAAAAACTGAGCAGAGCAATAAGAAAAACACAGTATGGGAGGAGCCAAAAAGAAATCTGAACCAGCTTGGGCAGAAAAATTATTGGCATTGAGCAGTATTTTAGCGTTGTTTCAAAGAGTTGGGTGGTTGGAATTCATCAAGAAATTTGAGGGCATAACGAGCAATTAGTGAAAGAATTTGCTGAGAACTTCATAGATGGTCAATCTGTAGTGCATGGCAAGTGATTCCAGGTAAGTCCTAAGATCATTTCTCGTCTATCTGGGCTTGAAAATAAAGGTATTAATTTATTAGAAATTACCAATATCTCTTATCAAAAAATGGTAGACCTTTTTTCGTAGAGAAGGAGAACCTCAACCTTTGATAACTATAAGTACTAGAGGGAAAAACAAAGGATTCCAGAGAATTTCCATTCCAAAGCCCTGGAGAACAGCCGTAGCTTGGATTATTAAGTATTTCACCTGCGAAGGACAATGTGCAGTAATTGTAGGTCCACCTTTTTTCCTACTTACCCATTTGTGCCATGGCATTGAAAACTCTTCCCTTAGGGTTAATTTTCCTGCATTCCTTTGTGATTTTGCTACTAGCATGATAGAGAAATTCAAAATTGGATCAGACCACTTAAACATCATGGCCTCATCCAATTGATATGTAAATATCATTTCTGGAAGAAAACATAAAAGAAATGGGAAAATTTTCTACAAAAAAATTAAAATCTAGAGCCTAAAAGACACCTTGAAGAGGGTGAATCATCTGGGTGGGTGACTCAACATTTGGAAGAGCATTCCCCTAAGCCTCTAGAAACTTTTGAACCCTAGCATACAACAATAGCTCTTGATGGCGAAGTGCCGAAAATTTTACCTAATATTTCAGAAACGCTAGGCCATAAAGAAAATGTGGAAATAATAAATTTAGGAGATGAGGAAGACCCTCCTCGCAAGAGGAAAAAGAGATCTAGAGTAACAGTGCAAACATCTCCTCCTTTAAGGAGAAGTAAAAGGTTATTTGCTGAAACTAGTGGTACTATAGTTTGTGATACATTGAGTGCCTCTAAAAAGAAAAGGCATAATACTGAAGCTCAATCACTAGAAATTGAAACTGAGGTTCACCCTCGTGAGGAAGAAGCCGAAGGAAGTGAAAAAAAAACTAGTCAATCTCCTGAGGCTAGGGATATGCCATCTCAATCAGGAAAGGGGAAAAATCACCACATCATTTGGGTGTGGAGGATGATTCTGTGGGATGGTTATCTCCCCTAATTGATAAAATTACTGAACAAGGTTCACTTGAGGTGCCTAATGAGGAAAATGTAATTAATGATGATGTAGAAATCCCCAATTTTCCTTTTTCTGCTAATACATGGGTTGATGAATCCGATCAGAGAGAAATGGAGCTAGAGAAGTTAAAGGAAAAAATTGCTCAATCGAAATGTTAGTTGTAGGGAAATAAAGAACAAATCAGCCAACAACATGAAGAGATAGAAGTACACACTACAATTTTAAAGAAAAGAGATCAAGAAATTGTAAATTTTAAAATGCAAATGAAACAAAAAGATAAGACTAATGAACAATTACAATTTCAGATACAACAGTGGAATGAGGAAAGTAAAAAGTATGTGACAATTTTTTTTGAAAAGGATAGACAAATCAAAAGTTTAATAGTTAATTTTATGCAATTATTTACTAGTTTTGAAGAAGAAAAGAACAAATAGAAATTTGAGCTTCATGCGTCCTTAAGCAAACTTGTTGAGTTGGAACAGGATTTGCAAGAGATTAATGTCAAGCCCACAACATGGAGTCCAAGGAGATACAAACTGAACCAACTGTAATGGAATGGTTCCAAGTTCATATACCTCCATTGCTAGTGACATGGATGGAGAGATGTTATTTTTTGAGATAGGCAGGTATAGAAAATGCTAGATTGAAAAAGGAGCTAGTTTTATTAAGAGTAAAATGTCAGGGTTTATCAAGCTAAACAAGATGCCTGTCAAATTGGTGAATTATTGTTAGCTTGCAGAAGGCCATCTAGACTATATTCCATGTTTTTAAATGAGCAACTCTTAAGATGGAAACTATTAAGAATTTCCTGCAATCAACCACATGATCCTGATGATAAAGAGTTTGTAAAAATATTTATAGAATCAACTCCTGCTCAACAAGATTTGTTGTGTGAATTCTTTGTTCACAACTTGTTTTTGGAGAGATATACAGATTTCTATGTTAATTTCTTTGTTGGTGAAGTTCAACTTAGGGAATTTCTATCTACCATGCAAAACCAAATTCAATGGCAAGAAAGGACAAGAGAGTATGCACATGCAGAAAAGACTGTTGGACTCCAAATGCGGTACCCTCATAGGAAACTTTATGCTTTTAAAGCACAGATCTAAAGCATTAAGATTAAATAAATTGTGAAAAGTAAGTACAATGATAACCTTCGGCTATGTTTTGAGCATTTTAAAGACTAGGGCCCAAAATTGATAGGAAAAGCTTGGCATGCTTGTGAAGAGAGGTACACTCCTCTTCCCATGCACCTTAAAAGAAGAGAGGTAATTTCACCTACTAACATTAAGTGGCTCTATAGAAGAGCAGAGGCCTTGGATGATATTCTACAACTTAAAATTGACTTGATGGGAATGAGATACAAACCCCCATTACTTCTTTCACCACCTCCTGCAGTGCATGTTACTACAGATCAAAAATCTAAAAATTTTTAGTCATGGACAGTAAGGGTTAGACTCAATGAAGGTTTCCTGAGAAATCTTGAGGATATGGATAGAGAAGCAGACAATTTTTATGACCTCAGTGCTAAGTATGAGGAGTTAAACAAGAACAGGGGAAATTGAAGACAACAGACACATCAAAGAGCAGGAGGACCTACTGAAGCTTAGGAAGGGGAGAAGTGATGAGGTAAAAATAACCTCATAAATATAATAAGCCAAATACCCTTCCTTATTTCTCCCAGTCACTTTTACCCTGCCAATTATTTATCTTTAGGATTAGTAATTGCTTACTTTTTGTGAAAAAATGCATAATCTTTATTTCCTAAAATTGATTGAAATAAGCTAACCAACGCTAACATAATGGTATAGTTTTTAGTATTGTACAGGTCATTATGCACGGCTGATCGTTATGCTCAACCAAGTGGATTTTAAAGCAAACTTCAAGGCAGTTGAAGACAAGCATCAAAAGTCTAGGTGCCAGAATTTTAGGAAGTGCATAGTGGATCGAGTCTTTTAAAGCTTTCTGTTATTTTCTGTTTAAAGGCTTTATGGCTCACTCCGAGCCTTTTAAGTGCTTTATGTTATGGACCTAAGTCCGTTAGTTATTTGAGTTTTGTTGAAGACTTTTTCAGTGGTGATCTTCACCATCTGAATTCTAGGATTTTGTTAGAAGTTTTTGTATAAATATGTAACCTCCAAAAACAATGATATTGGATATCGTTATGTTGTCATAATGTGCTTTTGAACTGTCTTTATGTTATACTTTTCCTAACATGAATAAAATAAGCTTTTGCTGTCTCATTCTGAGTTACTAGTATTGTGCAATGGAGTTATCTTGGATGGATTAATCTTGAAATTACAGAAGTTCATGTGATATGAGTTAAGCGTAGTAGTACCGAGAGCTGGCCACTCGAGGGAATTGTAGAATAAATAGATAAGTATTTTTATTTTCAATTATGTTGTTTTTATTTTATACATGATAAATGTGAATGAATGTGATCTTTATGTGTTGATCTCTATTAAGTTATTCCTGCAGGTTGTAGTTTGAGTTTATAATCTTTAGTTCTGTTTATCTGAAATTTCAGAGCACCCACTTTGGTCATCAGTTGTAGGTTGTTAAGTTTGTTTCCTATTAATAGTTAGATGTTAGTTGATAGTTGTTACAGTTCTATTGCAAGCATTTCTTTTCAAGAAATTTTCATGCTTTCTAGTTTAATCATTCCATGCTTTCTAGTTTAACCATTTTATGCTTTCTAGTATAGACAACTTTATGCTTCCTAGTTTAATGGATTTTTAGTTTAAGTTTTATTTACAATTGTTCCAAACATTTAGAAAATCTGAGAGAGTTAGTCAAGATGTTTCCTATTGCATATAGCCTCTAAACACTACCTGGTTGATACATTTGATGCATTTTTCAACTAAAGCAATAGGACCTAACAACAACCTGTCACAAAATATGTGGGTGAGGGATAAAAGGGAGACATGGATGGGGGATAAGATGTATTTCCCTTGTCAAAGTTAAGATAAGTGTGATCAATAGATATGCATGGAGGTGTGATGGGGGTAGCTTGTGATAGCCATTACTTGGCCAAAAGACATTTGATTGCGGATGGGTGAGTAGTGAAAGATAGGAGAAAGTTTTCTATTGATGATGTATTCAAGGTGGTCCACAAGACTCTCATTATGATAATAGGGATCATATTCAGGTTGGTCAACAAGACTAGTCTCATCATCGTCATCATAGGGACTTATGGTGTTTGGTTACCCTTGATTACAATTTTAGGTATTTTTGGGGTATGGTATGGATTCATGATGTTGGATGAGATTGGGATGGTTAAAAGTGAATTAGAAGAGATTGAAGTAGGATGAGTTTGATTGGATGGTTGGACAAGATGGATGATTGATTGACTAAAAATCAAAATTTGGATTTCTCTAATTTGGGATAAGATGATTGGAGTGAATGAAGGATAGAGGTGATTTGGGGAGTATATTAGGATATGGTTGATGTAGGATTATAAAATGCAGATTGATTAGATTTTAGATGGGGGATTTGTATTATGAATTAGAATAGACGAATAAAGATGGATGGATAATTGATTGAGATTTAGATGAAGTTGGAAGTAAATTTGAATTGGAATAAAGGTTTGAGAAAGAGATGGTATGAGGATAGAATATGAGATGTTGGATTTGATTGTGGGATAGTGTTTGAAAGAGGAGATTTTTTGAGATTGATTTTTGATGAGGATGTTGATTAGGAGATTGGGATGATGGATGAAGAGTTGATTAAGAAAGTTAGCTTTTAATATTGGAAGGGGATGGTAATTAATGGATTAGAAGTGGAATAGGGACTCAAAAGAGTGCGACTTAAGGATGAAATTAGATTTGGATTGAAAGGGGATATGTTAGATTAGGATGTTAATTTTGGGTGGGGAGTTGGTTTGATGTTTTGGAATAGAGAATTGGATTAGAGAAATTTAGGGTTATTTGTATGAATTAGGAATTAGATTTGAGGGATGAATAAGGTACTTGGAGGAAAATATTGGATGGTTGATTCAAGATGATAGTTTGCTTGCTTGACTAAGGGGAGAATTTGAAAGTACACAAAATAAACAAATTGGATTGAGGGCGATTTAGATTGATAGGTATGCATTGGTTTTATAGCAAAATACACACCAAGCACTTGCATAAGATCATATCATTCAAGTGGAAGTGACACCTAATGTGGGCCCAAAATGAAAATTAATCCATTAATACTATCTACCTATGAATGGTAGATAGGTGTAGTTGTGTACATGGCCCATCCCTTACCAAAGGTCACTAAAGGATTTAGCTTTGTTTAGTTCTATCTCAGCACATGGAAGTATATTATGAGTAAATTTAGGGGCGATCTCCTTCCCTTGCATCAAACTAAGTGATGACCAAAAGGTCTTAAGCTAGGATGAACAAGGTTGATAGGGAGTTCTCCAAATACCTAAAGAGTACATGAGGCCAAATTCATATATGAAAGAGAAAAATATCAAACAAATGGGAGGAGAGGGTAAACCACTCTCCACCTTCACTTCCCCAAGGTATAAAGTTCTTGGGGGCTTAGAAAAGATTGACAAACTTCACTTCCAAGAGGGTGTCTTTCAATTCATTGCTCTTTATACTCCATTGGAACATAAGAGTTGAGGTTGTCTCTTAAGGTGATGGAATCACTAGGTAGGTCCCCTAGAAGGAATGATCCAAGTAATTTTGGTCACTCAAGATTGCACGAAGCACAAGGGAGAACATACACACATTAGGTTCCTTGGGATAACAATGGAAATAAAAAAGAGAAAGTGATGTTTTTGATCACCAAGATCGCACAATGACATAAGAGCAGAGCATACAAACCAATCACCCAAAGACGCAACAAACAATGTTTACTAACCCTTAGAAAATGAAGTGTGAAAAAAAGACTAGTAAAATGATAATGCCTTGGACAAATGTAGCTACAACAAAATATGTTAGTAGTTTCACAAAAACAGTCTTGGACTAATAAAGATGGCTACAAAAAAAAAGTTGGAGGATTTTGGGGATAAGGTTTAAACTTAATTAAATAAATGCTTGTTTTTTTGTTTTAAACTGAAGGTGAGGGATAAAGGTAAATGATAAATTAAATAAATAATAAATACTTATTTAATTGGCTAGGATGTGGTAAATTCAAATTTAGGTGTCTACATTAGGCTTCCTTTCATTTGATATCAAAACATGTCTAGCTTGTAATCTATGTATAAGGTTTCCTTGCATATCTAGAATGTCAATTGGTTAAGAATGATGAATCTAGTGAAGTTTGATAGGATTGCAAATGAAGGGTATGTTGTATGGTAATACATTAAGACTCTATAAAGTGACTTGTATTAAATCTTTTGATTTTGAATAATATAAATATGACAATTGTTTTAGTGATATATTTTTTCCATAAGGGTTTCCCACACATATTTGATGTTTATTGTGTTTCTTGTGATTTGCATACTATTTCTTGTTCCCCCTTTAATGTTGCTAGCTAGATTGTATTATTGTTAAAAATTAGTTTAGTTCATATAAATTTAGGTTGGTTCTCTATCCCAAATTATGGGTAAATTGTAATAGGGATCTAAATCCCAAAATTGGTATATGATCCAAGTACTTTGCATTATGGTGTTTTGTCATAGTATGTGTATAACTAGTCATGAAGGAAAAAATTGAAGGATTTTAAGAAAAGATAGCATGGTTAACTTGTCAATGAAAGAAAAATAACACATCAAGGACTAAGAGTGAAGGGTTCAATGAGAAGAAATTTGGGTTGTGGAAGTTGAAAGTGGAATCTCTTCTAATAGAAATAGATAAATGGACAACGATATCATCTATATCTAAATTCTTAGGTGTCTAATAAGGATTAGAGTAAAGCTAGAAGTGCAAATTATTTTTCTTTTATGTTCTATGTTGATGAATATGTTTGAAGAACAAAATACTCATTCATTATGGACTAAGAAAGGTACATTGTATCAATCCACGAGCCTTGTAAATAAAATTATCTTGAAAGTAAGTTATATTATTTGAAGATGAAAGAGGGTGACTTCGTAAATCATCATCTTAATGGCTTCAATCTTATTATACGTCAACTTATGTCGATAGGAGCCAAAATGGATGAAGAGGATAAATGCATTTTGTTACCTTGTTCTTTAACTAATTCATGGGAAAAATTATGATAATCAATAGTAAAAAAACTTCACCTAAACTAGAAATTGTTTAAGTATTTGGTTAAGTGAAGAAATTAGAAGGAAATCCATGGATGGAACATCTCCTAGTGCTTTGGTCATAAAGGGTAGGTATAAGGACAAATGAGGTAAGAAGAAGGGTGAAGACAATACTTCTAAGGGAAAGGCTAAGAATTCTCATTATTTATCAAATATATTGCCTTGGGTTGGTTTTACTCCTTGCTTGCCCACTCTAATTACTCTTTTGACCAGTTTATACCTTTATTTCTAGAGCATTTTCAAGTGAACATCAAACCTTAGATTACCTTTATGGACTTGGTTCACATCAAATAGGGTCCTAATGAAATATCATAGACTTCATTTTTTGATAACAATCTCTATTTTCTCAAATTTCAAATCCTCTTCCCAATTTAAATGTGTAAAGGGTTATTATTTGTAACCTTCAACATCACATTTAGGACAAGATCCTTCTAATGCAATATTCTTCTTTTTCTCATCTTTGCACTACCCTTAGAGACTTCCAATAGATAGAGAGCCAATTTGAGGTGACTCATTTTGTTAGCTCATGAGCTCTTGTCTCCTCTTTGGGATAATCTACACCATATAATTCTAATATAAAAATAAATAAATTATTTTTCACAAAAAAAAAGCCTACACCCACTATAAACCAAGTGAATACCAACACATCCATCGAGATGATAGGTGTAGTAGACATTCAACCTTTTGCTTCCTATATGGAACCTATTCCTAAATATGCAATCACATTCTCACTTGATGTGCCTATTGGTTTCTTTAATGACCCTCTATACATAGAGACAATACTTCACCAGAGAACTATTCATGAAGTTCTAGTGGACCATGTGAGATTAATTAACATGGATATAGAAGAATTCCTATGCATTAATTAAATGCATTGAGATTTGTATTATTCTTCAAACATCTCTTTGTGCATGCATTCGATAATTTTTATGTTGTCTGTTTATCCTATCATTTTACCCATTAATAATTCATTAATCATATAATTAATTATCACATCATTTATTATTTAACTGTTGTCATTATCCATCATCATAATCATTTTATAAAATAATTCTTTATTATATAATTAGAATGAACTAATTATCTATTTTAAATTAATTAATAAAAATCATAATTATCCCCTCACAAGTTAACTCCATCAAATTAGTAACTTCCTTATCAAAAAATTTATTAAATAAATTAATATAATTTATAATTATCCTCTCATGTTTGAGATGACAATTTTGTCAATAATTCCAATTAACTCATCCACCTCTTTAAGTTCACTCATGAACCTTGATCAAATCTCTACCATCCATCTAATCTTCCAAAAATCTATAAATTCTTCCTTTCAATCATCATTTTCATATGATAATGTTTTCTCCAAAATCATTGGATAATTTTTATCATTAAAAAATAATTAATGTTATATTGCTAAGAACATCCACATGTTATCAAGGTTTTGAGCATATTCATTCCGGTGCACTCAATTTGAGGTTTGTAGTTGAATTTAAAAATTTGGATTTAAATGTTTTTTTATTCTTATTTTAATGTTCTAAATTTAATTGCATACAAAATAATTTAAATATGATAGTTTTAAAAAAATATATTAAAACTAAGTGTTTTCTAGCATTTGAAACAAATCTACACTTGCAACCCTGCATTGATATTGCATATTTGTAATTTATTTCTATTGACTTGTAAGATTTCTTCACTTATAGCTATACCTACATCTAAAATCATGGTTGTGTCGAGAAGCATGTTTGGGGGCTTGCTTGCAAGCAAAAAAAGTGAAGACCTTGACTTGTATTGATGATGTGTCAAGCCCTTATGCTGATGTATAAGATTGAACATGCCAAGCATGCAATGATGATGTGTGCAGAAATACTAATGATAATGCCACTTTTGTGTGCTGCTTACTTGATGCACATATTTCTTTCAAGATGCTCTTTCATGGAGTGTGTTGTGATAAAACCTAATCTTTTAACAATAATCCAAGAGATGCTTATAAACACAAGTCCTTGGTCACTCAATTCAAGGTAAATGGCACACACGCAAAAAGGATAACAGTTGCAATTTGGAAAACTCAACTTGAAGAGTAAGAATTTTGAATTTAAGGGGACTAAACTACATTTATAGTCTAGTCAAGTAGACAAGATTGTGCTTACAATAGTCTCAGAAAATAATTGCTTTGAATGGTGGCTAGCAAGGAATCAAGATTATGGAAATGTGAAGTGGCAATTGGCTAATATGGATTATATTAGGAGTCTATTTGTGTGCAAAATAAGTTAATTGAAGTTATAACTATGTATTTAAACATCTTCACAAAGTGGCATAAGACAAAGTATAAGAATGCAAGGTATATACTATTATACCTTAACCTTACAAAAGACAATCCAAGGGCTCAACCTAAATTGCAATTTACTCTTCACCTTAGATTGTGATAATTTTGGAGACTATCTTGAGTTTTGGATTAGTCGAACCTCAACCTAATGCATTCACTCTATATTGTGAAATATTTTTAGAAAAAAATTCTTGATATTATAGACAAGTCAAACATTTTTTTGAAAATTTTAAAGATATAAAAAAAAAAAATGCATTCATCCTATTGTGAAATATTTTTGGAAAAAGATCTTAATTTTAAAAACAAGGCAAACAATTTTCTTTTTTACATTGAAAGATATAAAAAATAAAACTAACTTTTAAAAAATATATTTTTACTATGCTTAAAAAATCTTTTACAAAATAATTTTTAATATGTTGATGAATCTTTGAAAAATAATTAAAAAAAGCAGGCTTGTATCTCTATAATTAATGACTCTTTTATTTCTTAACTCTTCGCAGTTAGATAATCAATTTTACCTTTGTCTTATAAGTCACCTAAGATTGACTTAGTTAAATTATACAGATACTAACTCCAGGGGTCTTGGAAAATACTATTAGTCCGAATAAGGGTAAAGATGCAACATCTCGAAATCCTGAAGGTCCTAAATCTTTTGTCTTCTTTGAAAGTTCGGATTTAGTTAGTCTCTGGCATGTGGGAGACTTGGAAAACGTTTGTCTTTTGATTAAAGATCACCTTCTTGGCAGGGAATGTTAGAAGATACGACCACAAGAAAGAAATGATGTTTATCACAAGCTTGGGGTGGCGGGGTATAGGCTTGCCTATGTGGGTAGTTTTGCACATTACATCCTAGATACTGTTCAGTGGTCTGATAGACTGTTTGGTTTTTGGATGTCATTAATATCTCATTCCTTCTTTGACCCTTGGTTACTGTTTTGGTAGTAGGCCAGTTAATGAAGGAAATGGTCTTCAACTTTAGCCTTGACTTTTTTTCTGATGGATGTAGCTTTAGCCAATGAAATAAAGTATGCTACAGAGAAATAGATAGCAACCATATACTCCATCTATCTGAAGAGTCTCAAACTAACAAAGTAATTTTAAAAACTGTAGGATTTCCTACATTATTTCATTGGTTGTTCGTAGTTTACTATTATTTTGTTGACTTTACGTCAGAATACATTGGAATTCTATAACTAGAAAATTGGAGTTCAGTCGATATATAAATTATTAAACTATCAGAATTCAGAATCAATGGCTGTCCTTTAATAGTAAATAAAAATAACCAGGAATGATACAAATCTATTCAATAAGAAAGCACATTTTCCTGTTGTATATCAGGAAAACGTCATCACATTTTGTTGAAATGCAAAAAATTAATCGATCTACTACTCGTTTCCTCCTCTTGTCTTCAATGGAAGTGATGATTGGCTCCCTCTATGACCAGGCCTCAACATGGTACCTGCCAACCTTTTCCAATTGTCGAAGCCACCTCGATGCTGATTCCTTTGAAAAGCCTCCCTCCCTGGATATGATTTCCTCTAGGGTTGACATTACATCTGTGGGCATCTTGGTTGCTGAACCAGCAACATATACCCAAGCACCTGATTTTAAAAGGCTCCAAATTAGTCTGCTTTCCTCCTGCATCTTATGCTGTACATAAACCTTCTGTGGCTGATCCCTTGAGAAGGCAACAAAGAATCCACCTCCTCTTTCTTGTGACAGAACTCCATGACTAGCCATGTTTGAAAGCCAAAAATCCTTGTAAAGGAAATCTTTGGCTTCATTTCTACAGCCAAAGAAAAAAAGAATAGGAGCAACAGGTTCAACTGCCCTTAAAACTGCTCTCTGCTCAATGAAAGCCCGGAATGGTGCACATCCTGTTCCAGGCCCAACCAAGAGTAGAGGAATAGAGGGGGGAGGAGGCTTTAGTGCACCTCGATGGAACCACACTGGAACAAGTATCTTCTCTGTTACATTACAGGCCACATCAGAACTCATTCCCAAAATTTTCCATAGCAATGGCACATGCTTCATTATAGCCACTAAGTTCATATTGTTTAAAAATATATAGAAAAAACATGGCACTCAAATGTATACCTTTTCTAGGATCAAGGCTTGCCAACCATGATGAGCATAGGCCATATCGTTTTCTTTTATAAGGAGTCATCCATGACACCACAGCAACTGTTATATGCACTTGGTTAGGATGAGCTAAGAGTGAAGAAGAAATGGAAAACATCCGGGTTCGAAGTTGAGGAACCAGCTGCAAGAGCCATTCCAGAGGCAGATGTACAGATGGGAAGTCTTCTAATACCTGTTACACCATTTCAAGAAAGCTGTCAGGATACCATAGGAATATATCACAGACATCTTAGGACCACCCACTTTATTAAAACACAAACAAAACGTGACAAGCAGACTTTTACCTGTCCTACAAATGATGAGTTTGGTTAAATCAACCCTTTGTTTTTCTAACCTTCTTGAAGTACCTGATAATCTCACCCATTTTATAAGTAGATAGTTTATCTTACACATAGTTTACATACTCGGCGATTACTCTCCAAGTAGCCAAGTAATCTCCAAAAAATTTGCAAGCTGAGTAATTTCTGCTTTTACTCGCAAGCAGTATGCAAATGATTTTCTCCCATCAAATTATCGACTAATTGCCAGTTGCTCGCAGAAAGCCCACAAACTTGGCATGTCTGTGTGTGTATATGCATGCAAACTTGGCATCCTGTGTATGTTTAATTGTTTATAGATATGTATGTGTGCATAGTGCAGTCCTGAGCATACACATACATAAATATCCACACACATTTTCTGAGTATTTGCTGAGTATTTGCCGAGTATTTGTTGAGTATTTGCCGAGTTTTTCCTGAGTCAAAATTTTTGGGCTTGTCGAGTACTCTCTGAATCCGAGTATGTAAACTATGATCTTACATATCAATGTGAGGATTAATTCACAGTTAAAAGTAAATTGCCTTTTAAAGATTTACTAGTAGTTTAATTGAAAGATCCTTTGTTGCCCCAAGGTACATACTACAAATATCTACTCCCTGGCATCTCTCATCTTTTTTGTCAACATAGACTGATTTTATACGTCAAATTTACGTCAGACATAAAACATATATATGGTTTATTAACATTGAAATTACTCTAGACACTTACAACTGCTGCCCTTTCGTCTTTGTCTTCTCATGATTCTTCATCTGCTTTGAAGAGAGAACAATATATATTCTTGACTTGGTGATAGACAAAGATGAATTGTAATCTTCTTGTTGCAAATAATAAGAGCTATTTGCCCTACTTTTCCCGTGGATGTAGCCATTACGATAAACCACGTAATTGCTGTTGTGTTATGAGTTTTGTGTGTGTGTCTCCATAATTGTTTTAATTTGCTCTTTTAAAATTAACAGCTAAGTCCTTTTGGCCTGACTGAAACTCTTAATAAAGTGGAGGAAGAGGTTACGAAAGTTTACGCATTACCATATTTCTCCACTATAAAGTTGAAGGACTTGTGAATTCTATTACGCAAAGTGTGATTTCGGTCCTATGTTTGCATAACAAACAGGTTTCCTCACTATCCTTTTTCTTTGACGTTTTATGTTCGACTAATCCCAGTCTCTTTATGGTGTTTATGTTCATTATACTGAATAATATCTTTCAACGTATTTTTCTGATGCGTTGACTATAAATTATACTATTTATGTTTATGGTTATTTGATCTTTTTCCCCCTGTTTGACATGATGACAGTCCCCACCCAAACAAGTGACATTAAGTAGATGGCATTCCATTATTGGAAAGTCAAATCATAACACCATTTCTTTTATAATTTTTCCCACCGATCATCGATTCAAGGATAAATTAGACCGAAAATATTGGATACAATATATAAATACATGAAATAAGTCCACAGTGTTGAATAGAATCTAAGTCTTATTGAGGGGTGTACGAAGAACTTTTAGATATGGAAGTAATGTTAGATAGACATTATGGATATGGATGGATACTCCGTATTTGTGTGCATCTGAATAATTGCAGAGAGAAGATTACCATTACTAGAGAAGCAACACGATCATTCCAGCACTACCCCAAAATGATTATAAATATAATTTCATCATCAATACAAATACATTGATTGAATCACCTACTACAAAATTGTCGTATTTCCAATGGTGAATAATCTCATAGCGGAGATCATTCCCTTCCCCAACATTGGATGATAACGATGCAATGAGGCAATTCAAATTTTGGACTGTAAAACATCATATTTCAAAACTCTAATAAATTTTAAGCTTATGAATAATAAAAATCTTTAATATTATAATAAAATTTAAAATAATGATCTTATAATTACTTATGTGAAAAGATAAGTAAAAACTAACATATAAAGTATAAACAAATAGATCTTATAAAATAAGATCTTAAATCAAGAAATAAATAACGATAATTGAATTAAATAAATTCTAAATTATAGAGTATCTGAATATAATGATCAAATATTAAGCCAATTAAATTGTAAATAAATTTATAATTTTCATTTATTATTATTTAGAGAATAATCTAAAGAAATTCAAATAATCAATTAAATTTAAATTGTAATCAAAATTAAAAATTAATTTATTTTTCGAAGTTTATTAACATAAAGTTTAAATAAATTATAAAACATCTAATGCTTTTGTTTCATATAAGCACAAAGTTTAATAAAATTAAAAAATATATAATGCTATTTTTTTTTTTCACTAAAGTAAACCCAACAAATGACCTCCAACCTCGCATGTAAAGTGATGCCCAAGGATTAAGATAATTTAGAAACATCAACCAACTTTTAAGCTCCCAACGTGAGATTTGTGGTAAACCAGAAGAATAATGATGTTTCCCTTATATTTACTTCCAAATATCTGATCGTTTACATCTCCTAAAAGCAAAATATGCAGTATTTAAACGGGTAGGTGATCTGGCCACACATCCATTTCTGCATATCACAATCTGACTATCACAAAAAGGAACTATTCCTAAGTCAATTGACTCAGAAAAGCTGATTATTTAGCTTAGAGTGGAGCAATCTACTTAGACCCAATAACATGATCTTTGCACCATGAATCCATATATCGCAATATGATCTCCTGTTTTGAGAAAACGACTGCCAGAGTCAACTGACTCAGAAAAGCTGATTATTTAGCTTAGAGTGGAGCAATCTACTTAGACCCAATAACATGATCTTTGCACCATGAATCCATATATCGCAATATGATCTCCTGTTTTGAGAAAACGACTGCCAGTCTTCAGAATTGCAGCAATGAACCAGAATGTGGCTGGTAACATTCCTGCACGTGTTTCCTGCACCACCCACAAATTAATACAGCCATAAATGTTATATAGACCTTCTAGACTAAAGATATGTACCAAGGATTCAAAGGGCTAAATGAGTAATCTTTGATACCCGTCATCCTTCCAAAATGCAGCCAAGTGCAAAAGCCCAAGAGCCAAAAAGGTAACTACCAGCCTGCTCACTCTTGCAATCAATAGTCCATAGATACAAGCATATGGATAGCTACATAACTGAGCTCATATGTTGCTGCTGTTGACATCTGAAAGCTTTCATCCAAGGGGTCTACAAGTAAAGATAAAAAGCAATAACCCACCGTTAGCTACCCAAATTCATAATATTCCATGCCTTCCTATTATAGATAGTAATGGGTCCTTTAATTGGATTTGTCAGGACTCAATTTGATAATGCCAAATTTTGCCTGAGTCCTAGCTTCTTGGTGCATTTAGGTCTCATTTTTCCCATCATAGATGACTGATCTGAGAAATTTTCAAATGGGTCCCTTTTTGTTAAAATTTGCTTTTAGTATTGATCTCCTTCATTCCCCATGTGCTTATCATATATTGAAAGTTACAAAATCTTGAGAAAATTCCAAGTCTAGGGTGTTTTTAGTGTTTCTGCAGTGTTGAGGAATTTTGGTGTGGAATTGAACATTTTCTTGCCCATCTAGCATTTAGTTTTAGTGTCAAGTCCTGCCTAAAAGTTTTGCAAGGTCTATTGCTTCCATATCCCTTCGTTTTCCTCCCTTTGCAGATTCCCAATGTCCATTCAGATGTTATTCCTTTCTCTTTTTTCATCTTGACCTCCCATCCTTTCCTGCTCCATTTTCCCACAATCTTCCTTCTACCCTTCCTTGCGGACTTTCAAAATGGTTTGGATATTTTCCCCCTTCACTTCATCAACATTTCATATCCTGTTCCACAAGCTTTCTTTGCATCCTTCTTTGTGGAATTCTCTAGCACATCCAAACATCTAGACCTCTATCCCTATGTCCACCTCCCACCTCCACTTCCACAATTGAAGTTTTGCAAAAGCTCCAATTGCATTTTGCCTTCATTTCCTTTTATGCAGACCTCAACTTGACTTCCGAATGATTTTCATTTTGCTTGGACATCTTGTCTTGATGTCAATTCTCACAAAATTTTCCCACATCTTCTCCCATGCCTTTCATTCACTCCTTTCATTAGTTTTGTAGAGTTTCAAAGTGCATTTGTAAAGTGCCGTGCCAAAACTGATCCAAAAAGCCTGAGTTTCTGCCTTAGGAATTTTGACACACTTTGCTTGCAAAGTCTGAAGGTGCTGGTATGAATTTCTGATTGCTTTGTTTTGGTTTTGTATGTTGCCAATGATGTTTTGAAATGCTTTTGAACAATGCAAACTAACTACCAATGAAGTAGAAATGATATGCAAACTGTTTTAGTATTTTCCAATGCATATATATGACTGAAACTCCAGTAAATATGCAGCTACAGCAATGGGATATTTTGTCATACATTTACCATGTGAACTGCAAACACTAATATAACTGAAAATGAAGGATAATGGCTTCTACAGCTAAGAGACCTTATTACAACACTTTGCAAACTGTCGAGGATATGAAATAATGCAACTACAACCAATAAGCATTTTAACAAACACTTGGCATGCATACTAATGACTGAAATATTTAATCATGGCAATTGACATATTGACAAACGCTTGAGATGCAACCTTATTCCTCCCTTATTGAATATGTAAATGACTGATTACAATCTGCTGTTATAATGAAATGCAAATGCCAAGACTCTTGGCTTACAATGCAGCTACAAGATAATATATGGCTAATGGCAGCGCCTTATACAACTGAGATACCAATGCAAATGAACTAAACAAGATGCAAGAACCTGGAAAATATGATCGCCTATGTTTGTTGGAGCTGTGGCAATCTTGAGTGCAACAAAGAAGACCTTTCCAAGCTAAATCGACCCCAAACATGAGCCGCTCTTGTTCTGGAATGAAGTCCTCAATAATAAATTATTAACAGCTGCAAACACTTGTTTCTTTCACCAAATATCATCGTCTAAACTCACAAAATGGAGCGCCCAAATACCCATATGAAATCGATGCATAGACAAACCTCCATGAGCAAAATCGTGGGTCTTCAACACTGCTGCAGTATGACTGAAAATTGCATCAGAATTATTCTTCAATTGATTCTTCACAAATTTGGCCCTTGGCCACTAAATTTGGCACAATGAGAAGACTGAAATATCTCCTCCAAATTCACCCAGCTAGGATTGGTGTTGCACAATCGAAATTGACACTCTAGAGTCTTCAAACCCTCGAGTGAGCTAAGCATTCAGCTTCACCTTCTTACCACGCAGGTAATGAGAAAATGAATTCCAAATCAAGTGTGTCCAAATGCTTAGCCAACAGCTTCTTAAATAGATTTCTCATTCACTTTTCCAGAAGCTTCTAGAAGAAATATTATTTTATTATTTAAGTGACTTTATGATATAATATTTATTTTAAGTCATTTAAGTCACTTTATTATTAAATTAATTAAATAATAAGTCATCCCTTTTGATATAATATTTTATTGGAATAACTTAATAAATAATTAATTTAATAACACCTCCAATTCGGGGACATGACAACATCTAGACCTTCATTATAATGCTCACTTTCAATGTCCAATCCCGCATCCCATTCCCATATTTAGTTCCTCATTAGATTTTTGTAATTCTCTTAGAATGCCTCTTGTTTGCTCCAACTGCACTCAAATCTTTCTAAAAGCAACATTAATGCCTGATTTGACTCTTGCAACTACTAGATTGATTTTTCCCGCCCATAAAGTATTGATCATCCCAAGGGCACAGATCCAAGTTCAAAATCAACGATGGATGATGAAAAATGGTCAGCTGCTACAAATGCAGTTGTTGAGTTTTAGATGTAGGTAATCCTATGCCAATTCCAAGCCATCATTTGGGTAGATCTCATGGAATTTTGACTTGTTTCACATGCAACATTAATGAGACCCAATTTTTAGTCAAATTCTTGCAAGAATTTAGCGACAAAACAAAATGCTATAAATACCAATTCATCTGCCAAAACAATGATTAGTCATTTTATCATTTCCATGCAACTGCAATGCCAAGCAAGATCTAGGGTTTCAATTCTTGCATGTCTAGTTGCCTATTAAGCAACTCATTTTGCAAATTACAAAGAGGTGGCTACTGCATAGTAGATATTTGTAACTGAATGTCTCTTTGGCCATTTGTGGATCCTCATGTAAGTTTCGAAGCAACAAAGTGTAATAGGTTCTTAGCTTACAATTTTCTCTTGCCATATTTGTTGGTGTGAATGTAATAAGAATTTGGTAAGTGTTGCAACACATTAATTCACTATAGATTGTGATTTGTAATGGTTCTTCCTTATTACATATGTATTTCTAGAGTTTGGAGAAGAATGATTAAGTATGTTCAATTATTGTTATCATATCTTTTTTGTCCTTTCTATGTTTTGTCTCTTCTGATAATTGCGACTTTGTAACCCAATACAAGGCACTGTTCTTAGAAGTGGTTGACCCTCCATACACTTAAAATGAACAATATCATTAGCTAGTAGTTTAGGAGTAGGAAGTTAGTTTGCATACACTTCATGAATCATTGATTCATCCAGGGAAGTATCCATAATGAGCCTTGAAAGTTTTATCATTAGAGTCATGTTTTGCATGTTTTCATGTGCAGTAGGTTAGTCCTTGGTCTAGTGACAAATTTAGGACTAGGCATACATTGGATACTACTGCAAATTGTTAATATTTTGTCTATTTTCAGTTGTGATTAAATCTTGTTAAAGATTACCTCTAGGAACACCCTATTGGGTCTAGCTGAGCCCAAAGCGATGGAGAGATTATCCAATCTTAGCAATTGTCCTATCATCACTCACATTTTGTTGATGAGTTGATCGATCCACTCTTGGTATAACATTTCCCTAGCCCTAGAAAGTGAGATTACTCTAGAAGTGAACCTTGAAAGTTTTATCATTAGAGTCATGTTTTGCATGTTTTCATGTGCAGTAGGTTAGTCCTTGGTCTAGTGACAAATTTAGGACTAGGCATACATTGGATACTACTGCAAATTGTTAATATTTTGTCTATTTTCAGTTGTGATTAAATCTTGTTAAAGATTACCTCTAGGAACACCCTATTGGGTCTAGCTGAGCCCAAAGCGATGGAGAGATTATCCAATCTTAGCAATTGTCCTATCATCACTCACATTTTGTTGATGAGTTGATCGATCCACTCTTGGTATAACATTTCCCTAGCCCTAGAAAGTGAGATTACTCTAGAAGTGCAAGCAGCGATTTTGGGACCCAACAAATCTTCATCTCGTCAAGAAATTTTGCCAAACTAGATTCTTCACTAACCTATACTTCATATATATTAAGATCAATCTTCAACCTCTCATAAAATGCATCTAGCTTTTAGCCTTGAATAACTTTCTCATTTGCCTCTGCCTTTTGAAGCTTGCACAATTTACCTAGGGAAGACATTAGCTCAAGTTTGAATTGCTGCATATCCTCTTGGTTGCCAATGTATTGCTCCAACGAGCAACTTCATGATATTTTGTAAGATGACTTCCCTCAGTCCTTCATGGCTTCCAAGAGGACACAACTATTGAAGATCACTCCCCCAACCTAGTGGGAAGTTGAGCCCTAAATAGGCTACTAGTTCCCTACTTTAGTAAATTTACACTTTTGATCCCATCAATTAGAGAACTCTTCCAAAATTCCAAGGCTTGGTCGACATTTATTTTTGTGCTCTCATTGATAAGTAAACCCTCATCCAAGAGCCACTTATGATTCAGATCATCAACAAGGCTCATTTGAGTGGACATCCTCCAAAGAATGCTAGCTGATAATCTTTTTAGAAGATTTCCTCCCCTTCACCAACATGGAACTATCCTCAATCTCTGAGAAGAACCCTTCTGGCTCAACTTCAACCCTAATGCTCAAACTGCTTGTTTTTTTTTGTTTTGAAGGTTTCTGATTTTTTTGCATAGAAAGAACATAATGCGATTTTGAAAGAAATGCTTCTAAAATCTATAATAAATTCAATAAGGTGAAAACTGACACACAGAGATCCCTAAATCGATAGCAAATGGTTTTATTATACTTTCTCAGTGCTTACAATATTCAAACCCTAGCATGCAGACAAAAAGGCAAAACTGATTGCATTATTTAAAAACCTGATTTGCTGATTGCAGCAGTCCAGAATGAAGATGATAAAGTACGGCCAATAAAAAATATCAACTTCTCCCTCCGCCAGAAGATTGCAGATGAATCCAGAGGAATAGGCGCCCCCTTTGGTGAAGTCAGAATGCCAAGCAGTGAGGCGTCTTTCCCTAGGAAGAAAGTACGGCCCTGTACTTGATGGTACAGCCCAGCAGCAGCAAATAAGAGATCCGTACGGCTTGGATAGGGATGCCAGATGAGTACTAAGCCAGCCGCTAATGATTTTCTCTTCTCCTGATGATTCTGGATTTAACTCTGAAATTAGATCTTCTGAATAAGCTCTGTAATAACTTCTGGATGAAGCTGTCTCTCTGACAGGCAATAAATCAGCTGATATTTCACAGCCTCTGAACTGCAGACACTGAAGATGGCTCGTTCTCCAATGCAGACGAAAACTGAAACCCTTGGCTTCGCTCTCTGAAGAAGGAATTGTCTAAAATCGATTTCATAACATAAATGATCAATTCTCTCTCAAAGGAAAACTTATAATTTCTCACTTAGGTCGACTTCCTCAAGAAAAGCATCATTTAAATAAACTTTAAATTCTTCTTTTAATTTTCCAATAGTTTGGACGCCCTTTTAATTATAAATAATAATTGAAAAGTGGCCCCTTCTTCATGATGGTCGACCCCTTCCATAAAGTCACTTAAGTTATAATATTTAATTATATTATAACTTTATAATATAAGCTTAAAATTAATTAATATTTATTTTGGCAAATAAATATTAATATCTCTCTCAAAATAGGTCCAATTGACGAACCGTCTGAAGCCAGATGATAAGTGACTGAATCCGCATACGACCAGACCATACTGCTAAAAATAGCAGGGGTGCTTTGCTGAGTGTCTCCACTTACTAAAAATAGTAAGTCAAGCAAATGATGTTCGAATGACCCCGAACGAAAGCCAAATTGAATGATTCTGATAATGAAGCCAAGCCAAGCCTCAACAAGACCCTCTATCCACCCTATCAGCCTACATGGGTCACATAATAGGCTAATCCCATGAATTGAGAGATGTCAACTGGAAGGGGACATTACAGTCCGCCCCTCCTGAAATTGCTTGTCAAGCAATCTCAACTCGGATGCTGCAAAATCTCCTCACTCTCCCATTGTAATGTCCCCATTCTTTCGCGAGCATCAGAGTCAATGGATTAGCCTATTATGTCGATCCTCGTAGGCTAATGGTTCTGGATAGAGGGTCACTTGATTGGGCACTTGGTCGGTAAAATGCAGTAATAGTATCCGGAGCTTGGTGACGTGGTGAATTTGCGCGTTTGGCGTGTAATTGGAGCTTAAATTATTGATCATCACCACTTATGTCACTTTCTCAGGCTTAGGGACCATGTGTCTATATTTTAAAGGGGTCACTTTCTATTTTGCTGTTACTATTCATCCCTAAAGTGAAAAAAAGAAATAACTTAAGTGAATAGTGATTTTTTAATGAATAGTGTTTCAAAGTGAAATTATAAAAGACCTTGAGAAAGTTCGACCCATTCATGCTTGGATATGTTTGTTGAATGAAACTTGAAGTGTGGAGTTTGGGAGAGAAGGAAACTAGGGTTTCCTGATTTCTGCAGTGGGTAAGCCTGGATTGGGCTTGTAGTTAGGATTTGGCATCTTGAAGGTGTGAAAGACCACCCTAAAGTGCTGGTTACTTTCTTGTTGCTGCATTTGAAGCCATATTTGTTGTTTGCAAGTGTTGGAAGTCATCCATGTGAAAGGAGATTGCTGCTGGAGGTTCCTTTTGCATTTTGGAGGACGTGGCTCGTGTTTTTTGTGTTTGTTGAAGCTGATCATTCATCTACAGCCAGCCGCTTGAAGTAAGGGTTTCAACTTCTTCAAACAAGAAAAACGCCTTCTCTTAGTTGCTGCTATCTTGTCTAAAGGGGGTGCCCTTGGTATTGGAAACTTTTTCTTCAATCATTTGGCGGGAGAAAGTTGTAAGTAAATTTTTATGTGTATTATGGTGGCCGCGGGTACTGTAGCAAGCACTGTTCACAGTGCATTTTGGCTGCAAGTTGTCTTTTGTTGTAAATGATGTCTCTTTCGAAATGTATGAAGATATATATGATTTTAGCACTCTTTGTAATGAAAGAAGTCTCTTAACTAGTGTTTGGAGTTACGTTGAAGTTATCTTTTAAGTTCTAGTTTGATTTGAGCTCTCTATGTATATGGTTATAAGTAAATTATTGCAGCATTGGCAAAAAAGCTTCAAAAAAACATCAAAACAAGAAACATCAGATTACAAACCAAAAAATCAGACCTTTAAACGAAGTGAAATCAAATCAGCAGTGAGCACGGTACATCACAGTGGTATCAGAGCAGTTTCCTGCCATCCTGTTGGGTAGGTTTCAACTGCAGTTCGGAGGTTTCAGTGAACATGGCCACTTCCTAGAAGCAGTGGGACAGGAACATAGAGAAGCTTAAACAAAGATTGAAAAGGTTGGATGAAAGTCGGAATGGGATGAAGAAGTTGTGTTCTTATTGCAGAAAGCCGTACGATTTAAACCATGATTGTCCCTTGAGACCTAAGGACAAGGCGCATAGAATAATGTGGGTTCCCTATGAGGATTCAGAACCAAAGAAAATGGACCAGCATTCAGCGGATCCCTCGGTGAGCAGAAATCAGACCTTAGAAGATCTTCTTGTGGATGATAGAATTGGAATTTCTAAGGCAGCTGGAGAGGACAGGTACTTGAGTCCTTTGCAAAACAAAGAAGAAGAAGTGATTAGCATGTTTAAGGAGTATAGCACTCTTCCTCAAAAAATTAAGAAGAAACTTCCTTTCATGAGTTACATGGATTTGCACCCGAGTCTTTGCCATAAGACAGAGTTTGCAAGGAAGGAATATCACATTATAGCTCATGAATTGTTTACACATGAAACGGATAAAGAATCTACACATAAGGATGATATAACTCTTCATCAAAATGATTTGGTATCTTCAAATTCCTTTGAAGTATGCAGAAATTTATATGATGAATTTGATAGACATACACATGAAGAAAAATCAGAACAGAGGCTTTTGGGGTTAGAGGATCTACAGGATCCTTTGGCGGAGAAGGATGATAAGGTTGGTCAAGCATTGACACGAGTGAATTCTATATCGTCTATTGAGACATCCTATGAGACATATAGCAGCAGTGCTTTAGATGATGATGTGTGCGTTGATGATAGCATACATGATGCTGCTGATCATGATGTGAATGAGGTGGACTCAACCTCGTACTATAGTGCAGATTGGGATGAAGAGCAGGAGGCGGATCAGGTGATGGAGTACGAGATGATCGACAATCCGTTGTTTGAGATAGATGTTGATCACCCCCTTGACCCGAGTCCTGAGATGAGCATTGATTGTGGATCGAGATTTCAGACAGAGTCCGCAATGGAGTTTACTGAGGCGAGCATTGTGAGAAGTGCTCAACACTTCTCTTCTAGTCCACATGTGGAGGATTTGTTGATGCTTCAGTGTGGATTGGTTTAGGACGTATACCATCCCTTTTTGGATGGAGAGTTAGACGGGCTAGTGGTTGCAGTACCCGACTCAGTTGTTGCGGGTGGTACTTGCGGATGATTTAGTCTACCATCAGGCTGATGTACCCACCCGGTTTGCTGCTGTTTGAGAGGCTGTTTTGCCTCGGAATGGGATTCAAACTCTACGTACTACTGGCAAACTTGTAATAAACAGAACATAGGAATAACAGTAAACTGAAGATATCATAATGAAATGCCAGAAACTTTATTCATTCTCAGGAATATCATGTACAAAGAGTATCACAATGCTTACAGTATAATCATTGGCAACAAAACTCATTCATTACTATCTCCCGACTACATCCACCCGACTACATATAACGCTCGGCGGTGGTTAGACAACCAACCGACACGACGTTTCATAACAACATTACATTAACATTAATCTAAACATATTTTCCCGAAAGTACATGACATTACATGACATTATTATTCTTTACTAACTATTGTTTTATTTGACAATTGGCCGACTACGACCACGGCCGACTACAACTACGGCCGACTATGACCACGACCGACTA
Source organism: Sequoia sempervirens (assembly GCA_007258455.2). Classification (NCBI taxonomy): domain Eukaryota; kingdom Viridiplantae; phylum Streptophyta; class Pinopsida; order Cupressales; family Cupressaceae; genus Sequoia; species Sequoia sempervirens. The sequence continues at coordinate 237,841 of VDFB02063949.1, forward strand.
CAAGTAAAGATATACGACTAACATCATCCCCCCCAAAAAGAAAGTCGTCTTCCAGACGACAGATACAACATGATAAGATTACTGAGAGGTAGGGGGAAGGGAGTGCGTCCCTGGATGCACCGATGACGTCGGAGTGGTGGAAGAATGCTCTGCTCTCAGGCGCCTCAGCTCCTCCGTGCGTGTACGAAGCTGCCGATCTGCCAGGATCTCCCTCTCCCTCGCCGCCTTCACCATCCGGGCTGCCTCCATCAGTTGGCTCTTTGCCTGCTCTGCCTCGGCATTCTTGGCCGCCAACTCTACCTCTTTGGCAGCTAACTGGTCCTCCAATGCTTTCATTCGCTGCTGCCAGGCTGCCTCTTTCTGCTGTGCCTCCTCCTCCAAGGCTGTCACCCGAGGCTCCAAGATCTCCAATCGGGCTCCCCTGTCACTGGCGAGCTGAGATTGCTCAGTCAAGTTATCCTGAATGCTCTTGATGGTCGCAGCCGACTCATCCTTGACCCGCTGAAGAAGTCTATAGGCATCCACTCGGCGAGATACTGCCACATCAGTGGAAAATCTTTGGCGCTTCATCAGAAGAAAAACATCTCGGAATGCCAGCTCGATGTAGTATAGACTCTCCAAGACGCCTGCATCCCGTCCCACTAGCCTCGGTGGCCGACCCCGCCAGGCTCTCATCATAGCGGGAGTCTCTCCTGCTGGCCACCCCTCGCCAAATATCCTAACAAACTCCGCCTCACACCCCATCTGCACAAATCCCCGAATTCGGTGAACCTCCTGGCCTACCAGAGGCGATCGGCCAATCCTCAGGTCCCTGGAAACCTGTCCCACACGGATCATCAATCTGCCCATGTGCTCGAGCTCCTCCACATATCTCTGTACTGTGCCTACCGGATCCGACGGGTCTGGCTGAGACATTTCCACGACGAAGCCCTCTGTGGAGGCGCCCTCCCCGTCCTCCTCATCATCCGAAGGTATGCAATGTTCCGTCTCCTCCTGAGGCTGTTCCCCGTCTGCCGGCTGAGGCTCCTGAATGGCTGTCTCTGGTGCCTCGGCTATGCTCGCCTCCGGGAGTGCAAGTGTGTCTTCGCCGATCCTGGCCGTCTCACTCTGCTGGGTGTGAATGATCGGCCCCTCCTTATCCCCTTGTCCCTCCGAGGGACTCTTCTCCTGCTCGTCTGGCTGCTCGGCTGGCTGCTCGTCCACGTCGAGAGTGAGGCCCACCGACCCCAGCCAACTGTCGATCTGTGCTACCCCGGGTGCTCCTGGGGTTGGAGTCGTCTCCTCCGTGGCCTCAGTCCTTCCCCTAACTCCTGCCGAGGTTGCCACTCCTGTGGCTGCCGATGCTGACGGTGGTGTAAGAGAGCAAATTGCCGGCAATATCTCCACCGAGGCAGTGGAACCTGCTGCTGATATGGTAACTGCCCCCTGTGATGTGGTGGCGAGAGGTGCCCACCCTGGCGATGCTCCCGGCAGTGAAGCGGCTACCCTCAACATCCGTCCGGCTCCAACTGATGCAACGGGGAGGGTGAACGTAACCGAGTGTGTGCTCTGGCTGGCTGGCGGTGTCGGAAGAGTGAATCCTGCCGGCTGCAATACTGGTATGTCAATCTCGCCTGCCTCCTGACCCCCGATGGCAACAGATACTTCCTCATCAGCCGGTGGACTCGACTCCGATGGCGAGGAAGATAAGTCAATGGGCTCCTCTCTGTCCGATGCATCGCTCTCCTCCGAGGCTTCCTCCTCTGATGTTTCCTCTTCCACCGACGCCTCCTTCCGTTTCCTCTTTTTCCCCGAGGCTGTGCCCTCGCCTGCTTGCTTTACTTCCAGTTCCGACCAGTAGAATACCGTAGGCCATCCCAGGTCCAGGTGAGTGAGTGGCCGCAACCGACCCCAATTGCCCTCGGGCTTTGTGTCATGTCCCATCCTAGTCGGCCACGGTAGTAGCCGGAATTAGCCCTATCATTTGATCCTCGTGGTGGCGAGTGTTGAAGGATCCTTTTTGGCGGTTACTTTCGGTGTTGGTTGGCTCGGTTCGATTAATGAGGTTTGGGCCTTAGCGGGAATCTTGAGAGAGTCTTTTAGGAGAACTTTCTATTTTAGAAAGTTAGATTGAACGGAAAGAGCTGCTATTTCGGAAGGCGAGGGCACGAAGATGCGATGATTGCTTCGAGATTGACCGAAGTTCGATTAATTGTTTGATTTGACGGAGAAATAAGGAGTAATTACTGAGTTATTAAATGTTTAATAATTTGACTTTATTAATAAAGTCACTTTATTGAAATATTAAAATATTTAATTATTTGGCTAAGTTATAAAGTATTTAATTATACTTTATATTATATTATTAAAATGTGATTTAATGAGTATTTAATGCTCATTAAAAAGGGACGCCAATAATTAAATAAATTCTCCTAAGTCCAAAGTGAAAATTAAATCATTAATTTAAATGATTATTTTAATGGAGAATTAGGTCGAACTTTTCAAAGAAGAATATATTGTTCTTCCCAAGGCAAAATCGAACTATCAAGTTTATTATTCAATTTTGTCTACTGAGCATCTGAGCTTTGGAGTTTGCAAACCCTAGGGTTTCTGGCAGACGATCGTTTCTGGAGAACGAAAACTCTTCAGGAATCAGGCAGACTGAGGCTGTGAAATATCAGTTGAAGCTGGCACTTGGTGATTTCACCCAGAAGTCACAGATTGAGCTTAACCAGTTATTTGTCAGAGATTTACAGAGGATATCATCTTCTCTTTGGGCGATTCCATTCACCACCACTCATCTGTGATTTGGCACAAATTTCAAGGAAGCCGTACCACTTATTAATTGCTGCAGACTGGCCGTACTTTCTGTACCTTTCCTGGCCGTACTTCCACATCTTCAGAGGAACGCCTGTATTCTTCAGTTTCTGGTGTTTGCTCTCTGGGCGCCTTGGGCCACTGGAGATTATTGCATTGGTTTTTGAGCTGGAAGATTCCTCATTAATTCTGGCCGTACTATTCTTTATTGCTGCAGCCGCCATTACAGAAAATCAGGTTTTTCATCAATAAATTTATTGTAATTCATTTATAGCTCCGTATTCATCATTGTAATTGTTCTAGAATTGAAATAAATGAAACGCCTATCTCTTCTGAACAATTTTTATACTTTCCAAGCTTGTATGAATTCTTTATGAATTTATTAGCATTTAAAAGAGAAATCGCAGCATTTACATTTTTGCATGAAAACCTCAAAAACACAAAAAAATTGAAAACTTGCAAAAAAACAAACAAATATCAGTTAGGGTTTGAATCGAGAACCACCAGGGTTACGACAACTTTTATTATTGCCGGCATCCAAAAAGAGAGCTATGGCGTGCTGAGTCATATAGAAGGCCTTATGCCTCTGCGCTAGAAAATCCCGTATCCGCTCTGTGAGTAGCCTCGCCCAGTTGTATACTCGGCCAACCCGAAGTCCGACCATGAAATCCACCTGCCATAAGGCAATGTCCGACGCTCTGCTCGCCCCTGTGAGTCGGCATTTCATTAGGTCAAGCAAACATTTCCATTCTGCCGTTGCTAGGTGGTTCTTCCGGAGGCCTCGATTGCCAGTATTCCATATGGTACGCTGTTCTTCGGCTGACAAGTCGCTTCGGCACACTTGCTTGACCAGCAGTTCTTTGTGTTCCTGCGTCATTTTCTTGGGCTTATTAACCCCTATTCCCGAAGCTGGGACGCCGAACACCCTCTCAAAGTCCTGAGGCCAGAATGAAACTGTCACTGGGCAACCTCTGTAATCGATGACGGACTTGTGCGTATGCCTGCAGTAGTTCTCCACCATCGCCTTCAGCCAAGGCTCGAACTCCCGAGAACTGAAAAAGGGCACGAGCACAGCCTTGTCCACCCGAGCGTGTCGAAGCGCAACCTTCAGAGAGTGGTCGTCCGGAGTGCTTCGCCACCATTGCTTGCACTCGTTGCCGGTCAGGTTCTCCCATGTCATCGTGTCAATATCGGCATCCATCTTTTTTCTCTTCGCAGCCGAGGCTACCTTTGGCTGGTGCTGCATCGGTTTCTTGCCCTTGTCCATTTTCCTGTCAGTTCGGCGATTCCAGCCGACTTTATAACCCTCGAGACTGCCGAAACTATGAAAACTGCCGAATTGCCAGAAACTGCCGAACTGTCGGTGAAAACTGCCGAAGTGCCAGAAACTGCCGAACTGTCGGTGAAAACTGCCGACCTGCCGAAAATTGCCGACCTGCCGAGGGAGACTGCCGAACTGCCGAATGATCTGCCAAGGCCGTACGGTTTGGATGAATGGTCGTACGGCTGTGGAACCCTGAGGCCATACGATTTGAAAATATTTTGAATCTGAACAGCTGATGCCGTACGGATCCTTCTCCAGTGCCGATGCCGTACGGAATTTTCTGGTACAGCTGATGCCGTACGGATCCCTCTGTAATGCTGATGCCGTACGGTTCTCTCTGAGGCAATTGATGCCGTACGGAATTCTCTGGAGTGTTAATTTCGTACGGATTTCTCTGAGTGTTAATTTCGTACGGATTTCTCTGAGACTAAAATGCCGTGCGGTTTCAATTCTGGCACCAATTTCACTCTGGAAGAGCCGTATGATGCAAGACTTGCCAAAATTTTTCAGAGCTAAGGGCCGTACGGTTTCCACTGACAACGTCCCAATTTGCAAAGGCCGTACGTTTTCCCCAGGCAAATAAAATGAACACTGGAAAAGGTGACAATACCGTACGGTTTGGAGGTCTCTTGGATGCCGTACGCTTTTTCCTTCTGGCGGATTGTGCTGTCTGTGAAATCCTGGATGCCGTACGGCTGATGCCGTACGTCTTCCTCCTCTGCTCTCTGTTGCCGTACGTCTTCTTCCTCTGCTCTCTGTTGCCGTACGTCTTCCTCCTCTGTTCTCTGTACGCCTCGGCAACTGATTAACTCGTGCGAATTTTTCCTTCCTTCCTTTTGTCTCCTTCCTGTTGCTTGTTCAAGTGGCCGTACGGTTTTAGGTTTTATTTTAATTTCACCTCTTTCCTTACTTGCCTTCACTCTTGGCCGTACGCCTTGCTTCCTCTTCGGGTTTTGACCTTTTTTAATCTTCTTCCCTTTAATTTGTCGTCTTTTACTTTCCTTGCTCCATTTCCCTTTTGGCCGTACGGATTTTTTAATTTTCCAGGCGTATATTTTAATCTGCCTTACTTTACTTAATTTAATATTTCCCCTGATGGTCGACTTATTTAATTTATTATTTAATTTATTCTCCCTACGTTTGCCTTCTTTTCTGACTTCTCCTTGATTTCTTTTAATTTTCTCGTCTTTTTCTTTTTCTTCCCATACGCCTTGCTCTTCTTTACTGACTCCGTCATTTTCTTTTATTTTCCCAGCTTCTTTTCTATTTATTTTTATTTTTTCCAACTTTCGTTCTTTTTCTCTCTCCTCTTTTTCTCTCTCTTCTTTCCTTTTTAATTTTTTCCACTTCTGTTCATCTTCTCTCTCCTCCCTTCTCTCTTCTTTTCTCTTTATTCCTCTGACTTCGCTGTGTGTCGGGACTTTTAATTCTGACGTGTAATACCATTTACATGTGTGTGGTGGCCGTTTATAACATTCTTCCTCGCAACAGGTTCCTATATATTCTATATCAAACCATTTATCCAGTAAAGGGGCAGGACCAATACCTCGAAAACTTCCGTCGACATACCTTCCGCCATACTGTTGATACCACGTAACATCGTCGCCTTGTACTGTCGGCGGTCCCGCCAGGTTAGGAATTATTTTCCAGAGTCCATCTTGAGTTGCGATCTTCCTAACCCTTGGTATTTTTCTTCTTTCTTGACGCATTTGTTTCAGGAGATCGTCTGTATATCCATCCACCGTTGACACGAACGTATCTTCTGTCCTCAACACCGTCTTTAAACAAGGGGCCTTCTTCTCGAAATAAGCATCCCATTGTTCATCAGTCCATTCTTCCTCGTCATCTTTTTGCAGTTCATCGTGTTCTTCTGCCTGGTTCTCCTTTTCTGCTTGGGCTTCCGCGTCCAATTCCTTGGCTATATATCCCCGTCTTATTCCTTCATAAGGGGCTACATAATGCCAATGTCCCCCCATCCGACGCCACAATGCAGGGGTTCCGAATACTGCATTGGTCAAATGTTTGTGTATTCTTGGTATTGCAATTCCTTCTACTCGCTTCTCTGCCAACCTCTCTTCATTTATTTGATCTCGCCCTGATTCTGCCCAGACATTGTCTGCTACATAACCAGGACCTCCTAGTCCCCAGTCTTGTTCTCTCGGGCCTTCACTCTGCACAGACCAATCTTCCTTTGTTGCATAGCCCAACATGTTTATGGCGATAGTATTCTTCTCTTTTCTCTCCTGGTATGGTTTTAGCTTCGATCCGTTGATTGCCTCCGGTATTAATGACCCATCGAGGTTTTCCAATTTTATAGACCCATTGTCACCTACTTCCCGAACTCGGAACGGTCCCAACCAACGAACTTTAAACTTCCCTGGCTTGATCTCGTTACGGCCGTTATACTTCAGAACTAACTGTCCCAGTTGGAAATTCATCCGCCGGAGATGCTTATCGTGCCAATACTTTCGTCGCCGTTGCATGTTCTCCGTTGCCCACTGTGCCATCACTCTTCGCTCGTCCAGCTTATTCAATTGGTATAGTCTTTCTTTCAAGCTTTCTGTATCGCCCAATCGGTTCTCCACGGCTATCCTCAGACTTGGTACCATATATTCCATCGGCATCACCGCCTCCTGACCGTACATTAACTGGAAAGGCGTGTGGCCCGTTGTTACCTTGTACGTTGTACGATATGCCCATAGGACGGCTGGTAACCTTTCTTCCCAGTCAGCTTCTTCCACGCCACATGATTTGTGAATCACTGACACGAGCACCTTATTTGTGGACTCCGCCTGGCCATTAGCTCGCGGGTAGTACGGACTGGACAAGTTGTGAAAAATTCGGAACTCTGTCGTCATCAACCTGATAACATGATTGACGAAGTGCCCTCCACGATCACTCGTAATCCGAATGGGGATGCCGTACCGTGTTACTATTTGCTCATAAATGAATCTTGCCGTACTTTGTGCTGTATTGTCTGGCAACGCTCGAGCTTCAGCCCACTTCGTCAGATATTCTGTAGCAACCACAATGTATCGGCATCGATGCAAGTGACTCACCTTCAATGGTCCGATGAAGTCTATCCCCCATCGTTCGAACAACTCCTTAGGCTGTGAGGGATGCAGTGGCATGAAATCCCGCTTCAATGGTTTTCCCACCCTTTGGCAGGTGTCGCAGCCTACCACCCATTCTTTGGCGTCAGTGTGCATCGTTGGCCACCATAGACCTGCCAAGAGGATTTTCCTTGCTGTAGCATCAGGTCCCATATGGCTGCCAGCCAGTCCTTCATGTGCCTCTTTTAGTACGCCGGGTATTTCTTCCTCGACGACACACCTCTGGAGGATCTGGTCGGGTCCCATCTTGTAGAGTAGCCCATTGATCAGTTGGAATGTCTTGCTTTTCAGTACGATCTTCCTCCGCTCGGCTGGTGGCATATCACTTGGGAATGTGGATGTGGACAGATAGTCTCCAATCTTCTCGTACCATGACGGCAATATTGCAATTTGAAATAAATGTGCATCCGGAAAGTCTTCGTTCACCCCATCCTCTGCAGGTTCACCCGACCGGACCCTAGACAATTGGTCGGCAATAACATGGCTTTTCCCTGGCCGTACGATGATGGTGAACGTAAATTCTTGCAACAACAACAACCATCTACTCACCCGTCCCTGAATAATTGGTTTGTTTACCAGGTACATCAAAGCTTGGTGGTCCACGTAAAAAGTGAACGGTGTGGCGAGGAGGTAATGCCTGAACTTTTGTACGGCGTACACCATTCCCAGTGCCTCACGCTCGGTCGTACTATAATTCCTTTCTACCTTTGAGAGTAGCCGGCTGGCGAAAAATACTGGGTGATCCAACCCGTGCGCTCCCACTTGTGCTAGAGTTGCTCCGATGGCAAAATTAGAAGCGTCTACATGTACGTGGAATTCCTTATCCCAGTCCGGGTACATTAATATGGGTGAGCTGATCAGTCGCTCCTTCAGTTCCCGGAATGCCTTCTCCTGTTCTTCGGCCCACACGAATGGTTGGCCTTTCCTCGTGAGTAGGTCGAGAGGGTACGATACTTGGGAAAAAATTTTAATGAACCTCCGGTAGTATCCCACATGGCCGAGGAAAGACTTTACTCCAGTGACATTCTCGGGAGCCTCCATCTGCACGATGACTCGCACCTTGTCAGGATCCGTTTTCAACCCAGCTTTGCACACAATGTGTCCGAGCAACTTCCCCTGCGGCACCATAAATCTGCATTTCTTTGGATTCAAGGCAAGGCGGGCTGCTCTACACCATTCCATGCACTCGCCTAAAGCTTTCAAATGTTTTTCTTTGTCACTGTAGATCGACCAATCATCCAAGAAGGCTTTGAAATTACCTACTGACATTTTATCAAAGATGTGGAGTATAATCCTCTGAAATGTAGCTGGTGCGTTGCATAATCCAAACGGCATGCGGTTGTATGCGTACACCCCATCCTCGACGACGAATGTAGTCTTTAATTTGTCCTCCTCGGCGATACTGATCTGATTGTAACCCGAGAAGCCATCTAGAAAGGAGTACATTTCGTGCCCGGCAACTTCTTCCAGAATTGAGTCGGTGAAGGGAATGGGAAATGGATCCTTGATCGTCACTGCATTCAGGCTACGGAAGTCAACACAGATTCTAATTTGCTCCTTCTCTTTCTTCAATGATATGACGATCGGCGATACCCACTCGCTGACTTCCACCTTGAAAATAATGCCGGCCTCCAGCATCTTCTCGATCTCCTCCTGTACTTTGGCGGCATAATTTATGTTCATTCTGTACGGTCGCTTTCGTACGGGCTGGGCTCCCGGTACGAGAGGAATCCTGTGCACACATAACTCCGGTGGGATGCCTTTTAAGTCCTTGTACGTCCAAGCGAAAGTGTCTTTATATTCCATGAAGATTCTAAACGCTGCCGCCTTCAGGACAGGGTCCCAGTCATCACCAACTAAAATCTCCTTAGGTTTGGCTAATTCCCCGAGGTTTACTTTTTTCAACGTTGGTTCCTCGTACTTCATGATTTTGTCCTGCTCGAACTTGTGGGCTGGAGTCACATCCAATTCGGCCGTACCTTCTTTATATTCTCCGTACTCAGGTGGAAATGTCTCACTGGTCGAGCCATTATCCTTTTCTACTTCCTCCTCCTTGACTTGCAGCATGTGGCAATCCGGGTGGAATACTTCATAATCCTCCATCTGCCAGTGAAACAGTCCGCTCAGTGAACTGGTCTCATCTTCCGAGCAACTGCCGATCTCCAATACCCCTTCTTCATCTGGTTCCATTGTCTTTCTCTCATCATCATCTGAGTCTCCTCCAGATTCAGATGCTGAAGATGCCAGATCCTCACTGACGGCCTGGTTCTTCAGATCAATGGTGTATTTCCTCCCCCGATTTTCTATTGAGAGTGTATTCCGCTTCCAGTTGTGGGTTGCCTTGGCAGCGATCAGCCATCCTCGTCCCAAGAGTGCATCGTACGCCTTTTTCTCCATTGGGATGACTACAAAATTTAACAGAAACAGTTGCGTGCCGATCGAGACCTTCTGCTCCATTAGTATACCCAACGGTCTGATGCCATGTTGATCTGCTCCCACGAGGTGGAATGTTGGGGGCCAAAGAGTCGGCTTACCCAGACACTTCCAAGTCTCTTCTGGCAGTACGTTTACTCCTGAACCACCATCGACGATAGTATTAGATAATCTCATGCCCAAGATTTCCATCTCGACGACGGCTGGTTTCCTCCCGATGCTTACTGCTAGGAGCATTGGATCCGAAGTCTCGGCTACCACTTCTGGCGTACGTTCTGGTGAACTCTTCGGAAGATTTTCTCCAATAGCATTGGTAAGTGCTACTTTGAGAGAAGGCATTGTTTGCAAAAGATCAGTTACCTTAATGGGTACGGTTGTGTGAAGCACCTGCCGTACGATATTCTTCTCCGACTCCGACTGTAGCAACGTACTGGTGGCTTTATAGCTCTTGCCTTCATTCGTCATTGCCTCTGCTACTTTTGTCTTGGCCTCCCGAAATCTTTCTTTCTCCGTACGAGGATCTGGATAATTTGCTCGTTTTGACTGTGCTCTCGTAATCGCCAAGACCTCCTCGTCGGCTACCTCCAGCATATTGATACTTCCCTTTTGCTTCGGACAGTCGGTGTCTTCATGATCACCCGGTCCACACCACTTGCACAGTTTTCCCCCGTTGCCTTGGCCGCTCTAGCAATCCCTCGCAAAGTGACCCCATTCATTACAATTCCTGCACTGGATCATTGGTCGTCCTTTGCTGTCGTACTGAATTTTACCTCTGGGCGTATTTCGCCGATTGTTGCGGTAGCCTCCAGGGGATGCATTGTTGTTCTGTGGCTTCGGTGGCGTGGTTGGAGGTGTTGACTGTTCGCCTTGAGTGAAGAATACTTGCGAACTTTTAGTTTTTAAATTGTATGGGCACTCCTTGACGGAGTGTCCCATGACCTGGCAGATGTCACAGAATAACTTTTTTGGGCAACTTGCCTTTGTGTGACCTTCCGATTTACAGTCCGTACACCATAATTCATTGGCCTCTTTGGATCCTTCCCTGTCGGTCTTGAGTTCTTTCATTATCCGCATCATATCCCGCCGAAGGGCTTGTACGGTTGCCGATTCATCGTCACTGTCCTCGGCACTCTCGTCGTCATCCCTCCTCTTCCCCTTCGAGGAGGTCCTATTTTCACTTTCAATATCCATCGCCCGATTGTAGGCTTCGGTGTACGAGGACGGTGGTACTACTTTCATTTTCCGCCGGAGTGAGGGAATCAGTCCTTCAATGAACCATCTTTTCTTTAACCCATCGGCCGGTTGTGCCTCCAGCTTCCCGATCAAGTCTTTCAACCTCCTGTTGTAGGTCCGTACGTTTTCATGCTTCCCTTGTTTGGTATGATAGATTTCTGTGACGATCTCACTATCGTCCCGCAGAAGTTTGAACTCCGCTTCAAAGTTTTGCTTCAGGACCCTCCATGTGGCTCTCTGCGCTTGATCCAGTTCCGAGTACCAGTCAATGGCACTGTCCCTGAGTGTTGCTGGAAATGCCTTTAGCCACTGGTCGGGGTCATCCTGCCCGCTGGCTATCCAGATAGTCTCGCATGTCTTGCAATGCCGTACGGGATCCTCAGAGCCATTCCCCATGAATTTCGGCAACTTTTGCCGATCCTGGTGAGCCATCTTTACCGGTTGACCTCCTTGTTGACCTCCTTGTGTTTTGGACCCGATTAGACTAGTGGATGCCTCGCTACGTCCCTGTGCGTCACCAGCACTCTCGGCCACGTACGAGTCACTGCCACGTCCTCCGTCAGCGTCCGCAACACCGTGGGTCTCCTCAGGATCCCGCCGATGCTCTCTCTGCCCTGGGGTCTTAAGCTCTGGTCTTCCCCTCTTTAACTCTGTGTCGTCGTCCGAGAGTGACAACTCTCGAAATCGTCTGATGCTACTATTCAATTCATCTTCATTGTCATAGAGGTTATATTTTTCTGTATATGGAGTGCTGAAGGGGTCTTCGTCCCTTCCTTCTATCAAACTGTGATGTGTTCGTTCAATAGACGTGTCTATTTTTTTCAAATTTTCATATGTTCTTTTTATGCTCTGATTGATTTCAATTAAGTCCTCATCTAATTCCTTACCGACTTGCCTTAGTCGTCTTCGCCGACTTTCCTGCTCTTGTAGCCTGAGTGATCGCCGAACTTGTTCTTCCGAAGTCCCGTGCCCGTCAGGTATTCTATTCTTGTCTTTGTTCGGCCGTACGGGCATTTGTTAGTTGCTCAAGCGATCATTGTTGGTTGCCGGAAGTGCGGCGCCGACTAGTATCCCGTTCTTCCTCTTCCCGTTTGTTTCGGTCTTCACAGCGTTGCACGATTTGCTGCCTTCGGCGCTCGCGATCCTCTTCTTCGCGCAAGTCTTGCAGAATAATGAAATGGCGGGCCAGCAACCTGGGCATGCGGTTCAGGAGGTGGTTCACCTCGTCGTTCACTTCCAGCCGATCCCAGATGACTTCCTCAGGGATCTCCCGAACGAGGGATTCCCTACGTACGTGATCACGGAGCGAGATTTTCCACAAATTTACCAAATCTTCTGTCAATGAGTCTTCTCGTTCCTCATTAGCATTTATAGGTTCTTCCGCTGGTTGACCCATTACGCTGCCATAGTGGATGATGCCCTAGTCCGTTCAGGCAACGGCGCCAAATGTTTGCCTACGGAATGGGATTCAAACTCTACGTACTACTGGCAAACTTGTAATAAACAGAACATAGGAATAACAGTAAACTGAAGATATCATAATGAGATGCCAGAAACTTTATTCATTCTCAGGAATATCATGTACAAAGAGTATCACAGTGCTTACAGTATAATCATTGGCAACAAAACTCATTCATTACTATCTCCCGACTACATCCACCCGACTACATATAACGCTCGGCGGTGGTTAGACAACCAACCGACACGACGTTTCATAACAACATTACATTAACATTAATCTAAACATATTTTCCCGAAAGTACATGACATTACATGACATTATTATTCTTTACTAACTATTGTTTTATTTGACAATTGGCCGACTACGACCACGGCCGACTACAAGTAAAGATATACGACTAACAGAAACCACAACTTTGGAAACTCCAAAATCCCTTCTTTGATGATTCTACATTACACTTTTACCAAAATCTACAACCTTAAAATTCTGAACCACTTGGCATCCATCTTCCTTATCTAGATTTTCATAATATCTTTGTGGCTACTAAAGATGATGATTGGAGTGTTAATAGAGATAACCATGCTAAAATGATAGATACTACTACTAGAAAGCCTATCATGTCCCCTTCCTAATTGGTCAGCAAAAAACTCAATTTTAGGGCCCAACTGCTGCTTCACTTTGGTGCTCCAACATAGTACTTTTTAATTATGTAATTAACTAATATTAAGTTACTTTTTATTTATTTTTGGAGGGGAAAAGTAATTTAAATAAGGGCAGAATGTAATGCCCATAAAGGCAAAGTCTAGTGCCCTCAACTTGCACCCGAATTATTATTTTCATGAACTCAATTTTCAATTGGGTCTTAAGGGCAGAATGTAATGCCTATAAAGGCAAAGTCTAGTGCCCTCAACTTGCACCCGAATTATTATTTTGATGAACTCAATTTTCAATTGGGTCTTTCCAAGGATGAAAAACCTCTTGGATCATTTGGCTTATTGGTAAAAAAATTAAAACAAATTGTAATTGCCAAAAGCAAATTTGTGAAAGAATTTCAAATTTGTGGACTTTATTGCTGCTGTGCTAGATCTGATTTTTCCAGCCACTTGGGGCGAATTCTATCAACAAATTGGGCAGAAGTTTCTATGCTTCATATATATTAATTTGCTCATTTGAATGTGGAGATTTATTGAATTATTACTCATTTGAATTTATTTAAATCAAGTTCCTAGTTTTGCTGTTTCAAATCTGATTAAATTTGTGGATCTAGGGGTTACATGTCATAAATTTTAGACATGTAAATTGTTATCATCAGGTACTCCTTTTTACTTTACTTTTCATGCATCTTTGCTCATCTGAAACCAAACTGTTAAGCATATTTGTTGTGATTTAAATATGGAATTTATGAATTTATTTTGGTGCCATACTCGTTTTGAATCCAGCCTAAATTGATGATCTGGAATTTATGAATTTCCCTTAATGTGCCATCATTATTTTTTTCACTAGTTAAATTAATTTGCTGATCCATGAAATTTAAGTTAGGGACTCATTGTTGTTCCAGTTGATAACAAATCAGATCAAGATTAGCATCTGCTTGTTAGATGCTAACCATACACTTGGCCATTGATAAATTTGGGTTTGAACCATAGCATGTAATGTCCCCTTTCTAGCCAGTGGTTAGGGAGTTAGGGTTAGCCTATGATTACAGTTCCCATAGGCTAGCGAGATGTTTAGGGGACCCATTTGGGGAGATTTAGGCTCTTTGGTAGGCTTGATGTTGCATTCCGGCTTATTCAGCCCAGTGATCTAGTATTTGGTTGGCTGTTTGAAGGCATTTCAGGAGTTCACCATTAATACTTGCTATTTATAGTAAGTAATATTAGGCTCAGTGGCGGCATAGCTACAGTTGGTAATGGTGACAGGACACTTTCAAGAGTTTATTGCTAGACTTTTGCCAAGAGTTATTGAATTATTAAGTCACGTTACTTTAATAATATTCTTTTATTAAAGTGACTTGTTAATTTAATGTTATAAAGTTACTTTGATAAAGTACTTTATAACTTGGCCACCATTATTAAAGTAATAAAGTGACTTTATTGAAAGAATACATTTTAAGTCACTTTATTAATATTTAAGTGAAGGGGATCACTTTTCAAGAAAAAGTTAAAATATTAATTTATTGTGCAAAGCCAAAAGTTGGCATGGGTTTTTGAGAGATAAATATTAATATTTTATTATTAAAAGAGAAAAACCCTAACTTGGGCGTTGGGATTTGGAGAAGGTTAAAAGAGAAAAAAGAACATCATTTTCATCATCCAAGTGTTATTCACAATTATGAGAGTTGAGCAACAGGTTTGCAAGTATGAAGTTTCAAGCTGATCAGAGGATGAAATCCCTTGATTAGGATAGGATCTATAGGCATGAAAGACCGTCCAAGGATTCTAGATTGAATGTTCTCAATCAGAGGGCATTATCAAAGCATCTCACAGATTTTAGAAGAAGTTTTAATCAGAATTTTAGTGTTTCCTTTAGTAGTTAATAAATTGTAGATCATAGCTTCAAATCTAGCACGTGGGAATTAATCTCCTTTGCACCCTTGCCTGGCATCAAAGAAACCATCATATGTAGGCCGTACTTGATCAGATTTGCCTCCATTAACAGGCCGTACAATTTTAGGTTGCTGAAAGGGTTTCAAATAGCAAAAATCTCCATTCTTAGGTGGCACATGTGAGCATGAGAAGCATGCCGTATGTTGGCATAACAACTAACACCTCTGGAGTGCAAGTTGGTACAGACAGCTATGCACACTACGCAATGAGTGCTCTTCAAATTAGGAGGGGAAGCTCCCTCGTTGTGTTGACAAAAGCACTTGAAAAGGGGAAAGTAAACTAAACTATATCCTGTCTTTTTGTCTCAGCTGTAAGAGGCACAAGGTTTTAAGGAAAACTCTATACGTTGCAGCTAAGTATTTTCTGGTTTTGTAAGACTTAACTACAACACTCAAAACTAAGTAACTTAACTATCCAATCCCCTCAAGAATTCAGAGCATGAGGAAACAGAGCGGGAATTATTATCTAATGATAAGCCGGGTACAAACTCACAACGTGAAGGCAAGGTGGCACAACTATCTGCTTGTCTGAATAGGCTTATTGGAAACAACAATACACGATAAACCGAGTACAGATTCTCAACTTGAAGGCAAGGTGGCACAACTATCAGCTCAATCTGAATAGGTTTATTATTCACACACATCACACGATAACCAAGTATAGATTCTCAACTTGAAGGCAAGGTGGCACATCTATCAGCTCAATCTGAACGAGTTTATTGAACACATAACATAAAGGATAGCCAACTAGGATAATAAATTGCATAGGTGAGACATGCATACAATCTACGATCAAACTAGAAACTATATCTAACTAAAGCAAGAATTCACCATCATAATTGCATGAAACCCAAGTGGCATAACAATTCATCACAATAGTAAATACTCATGAACAGATACAGCAATATTACAAGCAAGGTAGGCACAACATATATTTCTCTCTCGTGCAAAAGCTATGTACAAATGAGCAAAAACTCTTATTTATAGAAATCAAAAGGTGTAGGGAACCCTAAAATCACCTTGAGTCAACTACAGTCTTGCAATGCATGCAAGATTTATTGCTAAACCCTAATAAAGTAAACTATACAATTAACTGGAAAGCTACCATTAGTTAACCGAAACATCTAATTTAAAAATGGACAATTGTGCAAGCATGCACGTCCTTATTGAAAGCATGTTAACTGGAACACTACCATCAGTTAACGTAAACCCTAAATACAACTAAAAGTGAATAAAGCTGATCTCAGAATAGATATGCATGAGATAAAACAACGAGTTAACTTGAAAAGATAACACCAAGTTTAACTCCTGTGTGTAATGTCTATTCTGAGAGGTGGGAACTGAAGTCTACTGATTGTGATCTCGAGCAACCAATCCATCAACGAGATTGTTAACTGCATCACTGTCTGGAGCTCTGATACTCTGTCGAAGAATGCTATGTGTGATGAGCCCTGCTGGCTCTCAACTCAAACCCCCAATTTTTCTTAAGTCTTTAAGTGTTATTTAGTTTTTTAGAGAAAGATTGATAGACAGAAGAGAAGGGGCGCACATCATAAATGCTCATAAAATGTAAATTTGCACTATTTTCTTCAGAATGAAAGTGTAGATTGCATTATTTAACTGTGACAAATAGATTGCAAATGATACACACACCAGAATATCTCCAGATTATTTAATTAAAGAAATTAGCCAATTTGACAGCCGGTAATGGTGAAATCAAGCAAATACGCATGCCCAAGCTCCAGATCTGACTTCTCCCACTCCAAAATGAGATACAATGCCCTGGTAGAGGTAGACGCCAAGGTAGAAGCACAAAACAGAGCAAAGAAGAAGGCGTTTCATTTACTTCCTTCACACGCCTTTCCAGAATGCACAAAACCCAAGGAAATCCGTACGACCAAAGAAAGAATAGGAAGTATCCCTGCTGGAAGCCTCTGAATCTGAAGAAGGATGCGCCACCAGGAAGAAACCCTCTCTTATTGCAAACAACATGAAAATCTCAATATCTGTTCTCTGTCTGAATCTGTAGAACCTCTGAATGAAGCTCTCAACTGCACTGATTCAGCTGATCTCTCACAGCCTCAAAAGCGCTCAACACTGAAGAGTTATCATTCCTCAATGGAAGAATTGTTCAAACCCTAATCATAGGAGAATGCACAGGAAATAGCACAAGGCAAAGTTGAAATTGTCAAAAGAATGAGTTTCTCATTGCCAGAAATGCCCTTTTATGCAAAGGCACGAATCCCAAGAAAATACGCCACTTTTAGGTTATTAAAATCTTTTAAATAATATTTAATCCATTTCAATAGTATATGAATTAAATACTTGGGCGCACTTATTCATTTAAGTGATTTAAAATATTAAATCACTTTTTAGAGAATATTTAAGTGATTTAAAGATATAAAGTCAATTTGACTTTATAATTAAATATTAAATCAATTAATATTTAAATCACTTAAAAACCCATAACTCACTCAAAACACCATATAATCCTGTGCCGTCAGAAGCTGTCGACTCCTGCACTGCCAACGCCTGCTGTGATCTAGTCACTGGGCTCTGAAAACCAGAATGATCAAACTCTCCAGAAAGTACCACTGACCCTCTAACCAATCTAGCTAGCCCACAAGGGTCCAAGAAAGGGCTAACACACTGTTCCCGAGAACTGTCTAAAGAGGGGACATCACACTATGCCTGCGTAGCATGTCCTCACCAGTTGTGATCTGGTACCGAAGTTCACCTCTGCTCCTTGTTGCTTCATCGAACAACGCTGACATGACTGTAAGCTGATTAATCTTACAGCCAACGGTCTCCCCACTGAAAATAGTATCAATGAGTGCTTGGAGCTCTGACTGAACATCAGTAAGCTCAACCTACGCACCACCCTCAATCTGATATTGGCATGGTAAGCGAGATACTAAGGTTCTCACAAACCGGAGTGCACTAGTAACGTGCTCTCTACTCTCAACCAACTCTGATGCCATTGTCTCTTCTATCTTTGCCTTGAAAACCAATTGTGTTTTCCAAGAGTAGATAGCTTCTTTATCCTCTGCATCTGTGACTGATTCATATGCCATACTCAGGTGAGCAATCATAATCTCGTCCCGGGGTCTATTAATCGCCATGTTTCACTCCTCATCCTGGAGACGTAGACGGAGCTCTCGTGCATTGTACCACAATTGATATAACCCTATAAGCATAGAACGGCCTCTAGCAATGAACTCCTCCTCCCATTCCTCCAAATGCTTGCCATATGCAACCAAATGATTAAGTTGGCCCTGTTCTGCTGAAGGCTCAAGCATCGGCGGGAGTGTGGCGGTAACATCTGACCTATGTACAAGGCTAGAAATGTACTGACGAAGCTGTCTAATTTCAGCCTTGAGGGCTGCCTTATCTTCTCCATCCTTTAGCATTCTATCCCTGGCACTGTCTGTAGCAACCTGTAGGAGATCAACCTGAGTCTGGCGTGTGCTACGATGTAATGTCCCCTTCTCAAGCCTGACATTTCTAGTGACCGTTAGCCTTTCTTGGGAACCCGAAGGCTAGTCGGAAGTTAAAATTAGGGTTTCCTAATTTTGAGGAGGTCATTGCTCAGAGATGGTGGATTCAATGGCGGATTCCTTCTGGGTTTTCAGAGGGCTTCGCAGTGGTATGATCATTTCGGCATTCGGAGCACTTTTTGGAATTTACTATTTTTAGTAAATTCTATTTTTGGCAGCTTTCCAGATGAGCTCAGGTTGGTTGACTTTCGGCTTCAGATTGATCAGTTGACTTCATCAGTATCGGCTTCAGGGCACTTTCGGAGAAATAAGTTAAGTCATTTAAATTAAAAAGTCACGTTTTAATTATTATATTTTAACGTTGACCCTTGGCTTAGAGTTAATGACTTAAGGTTGTTTTAAAAAGGTGGTCATTTGAGGGTGGCGCCTCATTAATGAATATTTTAATTATTCTAAAGTCTGAGCAAGCTTGTTGAGCGCATTAATTAAAGTATGATATTTATTAAAAATATCAAATCAAAAGCTTGAAGGCAAAAGTACGCCCATCATTGAGGAGGATGGGTTTTGACCTAAAAACACATTTTAGGGTTTTGCGAAGTCAACGGAAGGATTATAAAGAGGAGTCTTAGTGCATCATTCTTCATCTTTGGACTATGCTAATGTTATGCTGCCGAAATGGTTGCGGGAATTCTTCGAGGAATGAATGCCTCCTAGTCTGGGCTCGACTTCATGCTTGAAAGATAGCATCTAGTGGAGATTTTAGCATGCTTATGAGTGATTCAATCATTTGTAAGTTTGCCTTTGTTTTTGTGCATTGTAATCATCATTGTAATTAGTTAGATCTGATTTCAGCATATTAGAGGTATTTCTAAAAGTGCAGATTAGCTACAGCAGATCCACGTTTATATTCATAACTCAAAAAATACAAAAGAGTTAGTTCTGGGTAGTTTTGCATTGTCTGTGTTAGCCCTAGGCGCCCACATTCTCCAAATTGCAGATTTTAATATTGTGAATTGAATTTTTAAAGTCAAGTCGAGTTTCTCAGCTTGGCCGTACCTTTTAGAAGTGCATTGAAATCCGTGTAAATCAAATTAGGGTCTTTTTGGTCAGTTTTAGTGTCTTGAAATGGACGCCTATGCCTTGAGAGAATAATGCATCTTATTTTGCATCAATCGGATAACATTTGAGAAAGTTATGAACAAACCATTGTGGATGTAAGCTGCTGATTATTGTAAAAAGTGCAGATCTGTTTATGACAGTCCAAGAAATCTGCATTCTCTGACTTGGGTTTTGGCATGGAGGCTTATTTTGAGATTGTAACAGAAATAACGTTGAGTACTCTATCTGGAAAGAGTCTAATATATTGACATTGCAGGCAATAGTTATTTATTGTAATCTGGCAGTAGTACTGACCAGCATCCCTTAATAGTGCTTTGTCATTAATTGTAATTCACGTTCCTTCTTTCTATACTAGTGAATTAGTTGTAACTCCGCCCTATGGTAGCTACTCCCCATTTTGGGTGAGCAAGCACATTCTGGGTGTTGAGTAGTTTCAGCTTTCAGCACTTCCTTTTCAAGCATTGTTTGTATTCACTCCGTCATATGGTCGCCCCTCACTCCGCATTGGATTGGGTAGCACATACTTGGCGTCGAGTTCCTTTACCAGCATAAGCAGTTTGTTTTAGATCCTCTGACCAATGCTCGCCATCATCGGCGCCATTCTGGTTAGAGTTGCTTTCTTGCACGTTTTGGTTTCTTTCTCTAACCTTAACGGGTGCACTGCTTTGTAATCTGTTATTTGAAAAAGCAAAAAAATTGGCTCGGAATATTTCAGTGGTATCAGAGCCAAGATCCTGCCATCCTGTGCCCATCAGAGTTCACTTGACAGAGAAAGATGACTACAGAGAAGTCTCTACTTGAGTTAATGCATGATGTGTATACGCTATTGAAGGATCCAGAGTTAAGGTGTGGAATCAGAAAGATTTATGCTAAGTCTGAGAAGTCGGATTTGATTGGGGTTTCTAAAGAATGCCAGTTCAAGAGGAAATGTGAACACGAGGCTGACATACTCTACAGAGATTATCAGAGCTTGACAGATGAGATTAAGAACGATGTTTCATTTGACACCTTTTTGACTTGTGAGGGGGATTATCACCCTGGAAAGCGGGCTATGGTCAACTACATCAAGAAAATGATTAAGGAGGAAGCAGAACATGCCATGGTTGTAGGTGCAAGGAAGGTAGAAGAAATGCCTGTTTGTAGGTTGCAGCCCACAAGTAAGCAGAATGAAGAAAAAAATCAGTCAACTAGTGTTGAAGATGGCACAAGCGAGGTGCTCATTTTGCCTAAAAATGATAGGGCGTTGGATGAAAAAACCTTGACAGATGAGGAGTGTGCGGGAGAGCCCCATAATACTCCCCTTGACTTGCATGTGATAGCAAGTGATGTAGATCAGTTCGGTGAAAAGAATATAGCAGCAGACTTGAATTCTAATTTGGATTCATCTCATGAAGGTTTTGAGACTAAGGGCTTCACAAAGGATGTTGGTAATGATTTCGAGGTGTTTGTACCTCCTCTTGTTGAAGATTTAGTGATAGATAGTTTTCCTCTTGTTGCTGTTCAAACTCCTCAAGAGTTTTCACAAGATGAATTTATTACAAGTGATCAAGAAGACCTCTATGGCATGCATAGGACTGTTCATGATGAGATCAGAAACATACCTATAGATGACAGGTTCATTGAAGATAAGGATGATAAAAAATTTCTAACAGCTAGCTCTAAAGATTCCCTACTTCCTTTCAGTGACAGTGCTAAGGGTGGTTTTGAGTTTGAACCTCAGACCCAACCATTGGAGGAAGGTACTTATGAAGACATCAGCTTTAGTGATTTGGGAGTTGACCTATTCCAAGAATCAACACTCCAAGTGTTGCACAAAGAACAATCTTCTTGTGATCGAAACAATCAGCCTCTCACCATTTGGGATCCAGGTGTGAAGGCACTTAGTGATGACAAACCGGTATGGGATGAATTTCCCTTTGATCCGGATGAAGAAATGGAACTCGATAAGGGTTCTCTATCAGCAGACAATGGTGTTAGTATGCTTAAGTTTGGGGCTGCTTTCAAGTTTGATCAGAGTAACATGGAAGAGGAAACAGAGTTTGAGGGCCATATGGCTCTTGAAGATGAAAGGTTTGGAGGAATTACCAAACACAAATCTGATTTATCAAGATATGAAGCTGATTGCAATCAACGAATTGAAGAATTTGTGGAGTATGATGCTTTTTATGATGATGAGCATTCTCTGCTAGTTGGTGGTGAAGTACAAGAATGTTGGAGTAGCAAGGAGGGCAGCAAAGGCAAGGAACGAAGTTCTGATTTTCAGTTGCAGCCTATCAGCAGTTCACCGCCTTTGCATGTTCATGAGTGGGAAGATCAATGCAAGGTATCTTTTGGAAAAGAAGTACAAACGCTATCCCTATTTGATCGCACACACAATTTGGTTGATGATCTCTATTGGAAGGCTCAGTCTGAAGAGAGACAAAGTGGAGTTAAGGATGAAGTTGCTCTTCCTAACTTGCAACTTATCAGAGGCACTTTGGAGACATTGAAATCAGCATACATACACTTGATTGAAGATCAAGATCACGCCATTGAATCTGCACAGAAGGCCTTCATTGTTTTCGAAAAAAGGGAGAGTATGGTTGGTGAGCTCACCTTGGAGCTGAAATCAACAGAGGACAAGTTGAAAGAAACTCAGTTGGCTCTAAGAAAGGTTGAAGACCAGTTTGCAGATTTCAAACTTTTCAAGGAGCAAGAGGATGCACGAAGAGCTGGAGAAATCAAGCAAGTAATTGATGAGATTGATAGTCTTCGAGAGGAGTTTGATCTTGAAGGTTTCACAAGAAAATCAAAGGTTGCATGTGCAGATTTGGAGCAGCAAGATGAAAGGAATGACTTTCAAGTTTATGACAATCCTCTTTTTCAAGAAGGTGATGAGAAAAGTTATGATAATCCTCTCTATGAAGTAGAGGATGAAATGGAGAATGAAACTGATTCTGGTTTCCAGTGCTTGGATGCTTCGATATCACTCCATGAGGATGTGCCACGTATGTTGAGTAGTAATGGATGCATAAGTGGCTTTGAGGATGAAGGTTCTACATGGGAGGTGACGAAGCAAGGTAATTTCAACATCTATGACATCAAGGTGTTGAAGAGACAAGTCTTGGTAGCTGTTGGTAACTTCATCACAGCAGCAACGAGTGAAGATTTCAGACCTACTACTCAGGAGGAATGGGAAAAAAGTGAACTAGACTTTGGTAGTTGCACTCTTGAAAATCCATCCCTTGGGTGGAATGATGTTTGGGATCACATTGATCAGTTTTGGGAGCTGAATTTGAAGCCACTTTATGTTTCATACTCCCTTAAGGTGGAAGCTTTCATGGTTAAGCTTCAAGGATTTACTAGAAGGGGCATCAGTTTCTTGAGAAGGCACTTGGTTCTCAATAGCACTTTGGAATGTGTAGAGATTTTTTTGCAGTGTGTTGAAAATCACTTTCAGTTGGATATCCATGCTTGGGATTCTCAACTTGGGTTGTCAGAGTTTATTACTTATGGAAAAGACTCTTGGAGGGATAAGGAACAAATTTCCAGACTTGTTGATGTTGTTCCCTTCATTTCCAGCTACTTGATGGTTCCGTTTGTTCATCAACAAATGGATTGGAGAGAAATTTTGAATATGGGTTGGAACGATCAACGATCGGTAGTTCTTGGAAGTGACTTTCAGCTCAGACAAGGGCAGATTTTGAGACACGACTTTGCTGGTTGGAGGCAGACCAGCCACTTTACTTATGGAGTTACTTTCATTCAGGAGAGTTGGTACCTCACTCCTGATCAAAGAAGTGGTAGTTTTCTGATGGAGATGGCTCTAGCGTGTTTTTCAGCCACTTTGGAGGTTTGTAATGCAAATTCTGATGGTTTATTTTCATTATTGGTTCATGACAATGAGCTACCCCATACTTTGAATCTATATTTTGAGACTCTTGGGGTTGGAATTGTGAAAAAACTCTTCAGACTTCATAGTTGTGCCATGGTAATTCAGTTGAGGCATAAGGAATTCATGTGGAGTTCTGAGTTTGAATTTGTTGAGCTTTTGCAAAGGATTGCCTTCCTCTTTGCAAAAAGAATTGAAGATGTCACATTTGCAGTCATGTTTCCGTTTGTTATCATGTGGAGGTATGCTGAAGAGTTCAAGTTTGATTTGAGTAGACTATCTGTCCTATTGCTTAGAATTCTGATTGACAGTAGTATGGTTGATACTGTTAATTCGGGGCATCGTGGACATGAGATGTTGCATGATTTTGGTTTCCCTTCTTTAAGATCTTCCAGTTTGAGTATCATAGGTGGTAACACTTTGGAGTTACAAGGGGAGTCAGTGCAGCATTGGCATGATATTTCCATTAATGTGATCAGAGTGGCGCAGCGGAAGCATGGTGGGTTTTTCCTGAGACGCATTTGGGAACCAGGGATCCTACTTGTTGCGTATGGATTAGTCTTCGAACTACTGGAGTTGTGGTGGTATTGCTTGAGGACAAGCAATTTTGGGGAGGGCGGATTGTAATGTCCCCTTCTCAAGCCTGACATTTCTAGTGACCGTTAGCCTTTCTTGGGAACCCGAAGGCTAGTCGGAAGTTAAAATTAGGGTTTCCTAATTTTGAGGAGGTCATTGCTCAGAGATGGTGGATTCAATGGCGGATTCCTTCTGGGTTTTCAGAGGGCTTCGCAGTGGTATGATCATTTCGGCATTCGGAGCACTTTTTGGAATTTACTATTTTTAGTAAATTCTATTTTTGGCAGCTTTCCAGATGAGCTCAGGTTGGTTGACTTTCGGCTTCAGATTGATCAGTTGACTTCATCAGTATCGGCTTCAGGGCACTTTCGGAGAAATAAGTTAAGTCATTTAAATTAAAAAGTCACGTTTTAATTATTATATTTTAACGTTGACCCTTGGCTTAGAGTTAATGACTTAAGGTTGTTTTAAAAAGGTGGTCATTTGAGGGTGGCGCCTCATTAATGAATATTTTAATTATTCTAAAGTCTGAGCAAGCTTGTTGAGCGCATTAATTAAAGTATGATATTTATTAAAAATATCAAATCAAAAGCTTGAAGGCAAAAGTACGCCCATCATTGAGGAGGATGGGTTTTGACCTAAAAACAGATTTTAGGGTTTTGCGAAGTCAACGGAAGGATTATAAAGAGGAGTCTTAGTGCATCATTCTTCATCTTTGGACTATGCTAATGTTATGCTGCCGAAATGGTTGCGGGAATTCTTCGAGGAATGAATGCCTCCTAGTCTGGGCTCGACTTCATGCTTGAAAGATAGCATCTAGTGGAGATTTTAGCATGCTTATGAGTGATTCAATCATTTGTAAGTTTGCCTTTGTTTTTGTGCATTGTAATCATCATTGTAATTAGTTAGATCTGATTCCAGCATATTAGAGGTATTTCTAAAGTGCAGATTAGCTACAGCAGATCCACGTTTATATTCATAACTCAAAAAATACAAAAGAGTTAGTTCTGGGTAGTTTTGCATTGTCTGTGTTAGCCCTAGGCGCCCACATTCTCCAAATTGCAGATTTTAATATTGTGAATTGAATTTTTAAAGTCAAGTCGAGTTTCTCAGCTTGGCCGTACCTTTTAGAAGTGCATTGAAATCCGTGTAAATCAAATTAGGGTCTTTTTGGTCAGTTTTAGTGTCTTGAAATGGACGCCTATGCCTTGAGAGAATAATGCATCTTATTTTGCATCAATCGGAAAACATTTGAGAAAGTTATGAACAAACCATTGTGGATGTAAGCTGCTGATTATTGTAAAAAGTGCAGATCTGTTTATGACAGTCCAAGAAATCTGCATTCTCTGACTTGGGTTTTGGCATGGAGGCTTATTTTGAGATTGTAACAGAAATAACGTTGAGTACTCTATCTGGAAAGAGTCTAATATATTGACATTGCAGGCAATAGTTATTTATTGTAATCTGGCAGTAGTACTGACCAGCATCCCTTAATAGTGCTTTGTCATTAATTGTAATTCACGTTCCTTCTTTCTATACTAGTGAATTAGTTGTAACTCCGCCCTATGGTAGCTACTCCCCATTCTGGGTGAGCAAGCACATTCTGGGTGTTGAGTAGTTTCAGCTTTCAGCACTTCCTTTTCAAGCATTGTTTGTATTCACTCCGTCATATGGTCGCCCCTCACTCCGCATTGGATTGGGTAGCACATACTTGGCGTCGAGTTCCTTTACCAGCATAAGCAGTTTGTTTTAGATCCTCTGACCAATGCTCGCCATCATCGGCGCCATTCTGGTTAGAGTTGCTTTCTTGCACGTTTTGGTTTCTTTCTCTAACCTTAACGGGTGCACTGCTTTGTAATCTGTTATTTGAAAAAGCAAAAAAATTGGCTCGGAATATTTCATACGACCAAGGTTGACTGTGATAACCTCGAAGTCCTGAGATTCCAACTCGTCCAAGCTCTTCCCCTGTGGAGGTATAGCAGTCTCGACGACGATCTCCATGTCAGTATTCCTCTCCACGTGGACCATGTTCTTGATCCTCTTGTCTGGCACATCCTAGTAAACCTGATCAAAATTTGAATGATTAAGGACATAGGATCTTGGCTAATGCTACTGGAAGGATCTGTACTAGCAACAGGAGGTTGTGACGAGAGTGAATATGTAGAAGAACTGCTGCGAGATGGAGAGTCTAAATCCAATTCAATATGAATTGGGACTGGTGACTGCTCCGGAACTGGTATAGGAACTTGAGGCTGAACCTCAGACACTGGCGGACTCTGAACTGGCTCTGTGCCAAGCTGTCTGACAGGGTTTGTGTGTATCAATAGCAAGCGCCTTGCCTTTTGAATTGTTAGGAACTTGACCTTTCTTAGGAGGGTTACTCCTCTTCTTCTGTTTAGGTTTTGACGAGGAAGGTAGTGAAGGATCCACCACTGGTGGCTCTACTCTAGGCACACTTACCCTCCTGGTCTTCTTGCTGTCGAGGTAAAGTATACTGTTTTGAATAACTCTACTTGACCTCTCTTTTACTGTTGTGTATTCCTTGGCGTACCAATCAACTGCTAGCAGCGGTTGTGTGTCAACCTGCTCTCTGAAAAACTGAGGAAGAACTTCTCCCTCATCATCTGATAAACCTCCCACATCTTCTGACAAGAAAACAAAAATCTGTGAGAGAGAGAAGCGACCATAGCTACGTCTGCAAACCTCAAAGTCATCCACGCAATTTTCCCAATAGTCTTCCATGGAAGGCTTATGATATGCGCATCCACCGAGGCGAGTTGTGTAATGACCCCAAGAATCATAGGTACGTACCTCAACAAGATACTTGAGATGATACCTCTCAAGCACTTGTCCTGCAGCTTTGGCATCAACTGCCGTCTTGCACCAATATATCCCAAATTGAAAAGGAAAATTGGCAGCTGGTCTATGCTTGCAACGCAAATGACGATGAACATCATGCAACTGCCTCAGAAACTCCACAAAAATTGTTCTATCCGAAGGATAGCATGGAAGCATAGCTGGATTTCCTGTAAATCCATATACTCGGATATAAGTGTATGTCGGGAACTGAATGAACCAATCCGCCCAACCATCCATCGCTGCTCTAGCAACCGCCGAGATACGAATGTGCAACTCCCGGTCCAAATTTCTCATTGTATAAGTCAGGAAATCCTCGAGAACACGCTTGAAATGACGTTCAGCCTTAGTGAACTCAAGCTAATCGTAATAGTGATAGACTTTCTGAACACTGAGAATGCCCACGGTGTTTAATTCTTAGAACTGACCCTGATAAGCAATCAAGTACATGAGATAAGAACACATATGAAACTCATGAGCAACTAGGAAACCGGTGATCTGCTTGTGGATAACGTCGCTGATGAAGGATGCCCAATCATAATGCTCCTGCCCAAATATGATGCGACCAATGATGTAATACATCCAAGGCTGGAAAACATTTGCATGTGAATGACTTGAGACACGATTCAAGAGTGTAATTAGAATCAAGTACTCATCCTTGTACTCACCATGACCCACATTGTTTGGCAATCTGTTCTTCGCTTGCTTTAACCATCGTTTTGCCATTTTGCTTTGCCACTTGTCCACATCAGCATTGAATGCATGCTCGCACTGCTCTATAGAAATAACCAGACTGTTCGGGTGTTGAGGGATACCAAAACTCCTTTCAACGTCCAGAGGCTTGAGACTGCAAATGACTCGTCCATCTACTGACACTATCTCATGAGTAGTAGAGTTGTAATGCTTAATACAAGACATCACAAACTCAATACAATGAACAGAGATAGGTATGGAAGCGGCCTCCAATAACCTGAACTGCTGAATGTTCTGAATAATTGAATCTCTGATTTTGACTAGATCTAGGACTGCCTCTGGCAACAACTTATGGAGATTCATGTCAACCGTCCCGATGAAGTCGTGAGTGAGGACTGATTTGGTCCTGTATTTGAGCTGAGTGTATTGCATTTTGAAAAACTCGCCTGTTGACTGTGAACTTGACTATGTTCTGACAAGATTTCTGGAAAGCTAAAAATAGCCTTTTGAAGAGTTATTTTCGGCGAAAAATCTGAGATATGGGTTTTGTCCAGAAAAAGATTGTAAGACAACCCAAAACGTCAAAATGCGAAAATCTGACTTCTACTCGACCATGCAAAGAGTTTTTAGTTGAGAAAATTAGAAACTCGAGAACTAATGCCCTGGAGTTAAAAATTCCTAAAAATTCAAGCACATGAATTTAATTTGAGGAAGCTATATAGAAATGATCCAGATGATCAGACTTGTCAAAATTTGCCAACTTCAGGAACATGCGAATTGAATATTGAGAAGAAATTTGAGAATCAAAGAGGAGAAAGACGTTTTTTCTATGTTCTTCTGTGAAAATCGCCCCTTGTTCTTCAAATTTGCTGATAAATGTGAACTTGAACCTGCAAAAAGAATTGTTTGATGCAATCGCCACTGAAGAATGATGATAAATTCGCCCAACCTGTAAAAATTCACCTCTACTCTGAAGAAATACGAATTTTGCTTAAGCTAGATGAATGTTTAATGATAGGCGCCATGAATAAATAGAGAAAATTTGCACCATAATGCTGACTGCAAGATTTAACACCTCGACTGAAATAGAAAGCTTCTGATTGGACCCCTTTAGTTCGAATTGAGACTGACTCGAAGTCCGGAATAAAAATAATAATAAAAACATTTATCATGCAATTTGAAAATCTAGCACAAAGAGGCGCCAATTTTAGAAAATCGCCCTTTAATGCTCAAATATGCAAAAATAAATATTTAATATTAGTTCAATCAGTTGACAAACCAAGTAAAGCTCTTGGATTCACCCGACGAACTTTACTGATTTCAAAAAGTCCTCATTTGTCCTCACAGGCGTCCATTTGCTCAAGATATTACATTTTTTATTAACTTCCTACTTTGTAGCTGACTACAAAATTACAACTGGCCATCTTTGACACTGATTCCTGGGTGACCAGGCGATGCTGAGACTGAGCAGGTGTATTCATTATGAAGCTTGCAGAGCAAGGAAGAAATGTTTGCTGGGAGTCGTCACTGCAAAATCCATCATTTAACACCTCAAAGAATTAGGTGCCCTTGATTAAATTGATTTTCAGGCACCAGGCAATCATTTTCCAAACTGCCATCTGACGCTTCAAATGACTGCCGACGACGAACGGTGAACCCTGCTGACTTAACAGGCTCACTGCGTGACTAGAAGTATTCCGCATCCAACGAATATACGCAAGGCACCTGAAAGCTGCGTTAAGGACCCCAGAAGTAAGGGCACCCCTGGCCTGAAAAGGCACAAACACCATTTTGACGAAAGTACAACTCTCAACCAGATGCCCTACTTTGACCTTTGATATCGGGAGCTGGGGTAGCTTGATTCAAGCACCGTCGGTCTCAACACGTAGTCAGAAGGACCTACGAGAGATGTCTTTGGAGGTGACGAAGCAAGAAAACTGCTTCTAAGACCTTAAATAGAAAGGCGCCTTTCCCAAGATAGAATAGACAACCAGACAACCATTTTCTGAGCTATCTTCGTTTTTCAGTATTTTGCAAAGACCTCGCACGTACGAGCGTTCGCCAAATCCCGGAGGCTGATGGCTGGGCTCGTTGGATAGCTAGAGTAATTCCTCACAAATCCCGTGAAGACTTCAAAAGCAAACAACACCATCTGTCAGGCCTAAAGGCTAGGCGCTCTTGGCCTATAGAGGCTATAGTGAATATATCATGTTTCTCCACCCTCTGATTTACGTGCTTGGTAGAATCTCTGCCACGATATTTTAGATTATCGGACTGACAGGCTGACTAGTGCGTTGTGAAGCCGGACTGGAGAAGCACAGATGTCATGAAGACCTTATCTGTAAACTCATCCATCTCAGGGGTCATTTTGGAGGGCGCCCTTGAGCTACAGGGGCACAATTTCATCATTTGAGAAATTTTTGTGATGTGAAGTCTCTTTGTAATCTCATCTTCTGACGTTAACTGCCAAAGCTCTGGTACTCGAATGACTGCATTCGATAGCTCGTCGGAAAGGCAGACTAGTCGCGAAGAGATCAAATGCATCAACAATCAGGAATACCAAGATCTAATCCCTCTTTAAGAAGTGCGCCCTTGAGCTATAGGGGCGCAAAAGTTGAAAAATGACAAGCTTCTGCAATCTGTAACCTTTGGAATCCTCAACTTCTGACGTCAGTCACCGGAGTTACGAGTCTCGGATAGTCTTGCAGGATAGCTCATCGGATAACTGGGATAATTCTGAAGAGATTGACTGTATCTACAAGCATATGCCACAAAATATGGACCTTCAAAAAGAAGGGCGCCCTTGGGCTACAAGGGCGCAATTTTGCTTTTTCCTGAGAAATCTTCATAAATTGACCACTGAAATCTTCGTCTTAGCCACTAAAATGACCATGCAAAGGTATAATTGTCGTCGTGAAATGCTCCTCCATCGTGAAATGCTTCATTCTGAGTCCCCGATTCAGGTTTTGATCAATGGATACTGCCTTTGACTGATACAACACTGACCAAACTCCATGCTTGATATTGCCCAAAAACTGTATTTGACATCATTTTAGCAAGGTTTAGACTCTTTTAAGCAAAA
>VDFB02063949.1:268600-292953 GCA_007258455.2 Sequoia sempervirens
ACAAATTACTAAATTTGGAAAGGGGATGGTTTGTGCCAATTAATTTATCTTTATTCAAAATAATTACTTGCTTAAAGCAAAAATTGTGTGTACCTTACATCCCTTCATCAATTCAAAAATCACTTACCTTTGTTGACGTAATGGTATAATTAGATGAGTTGGCGAGGGTGGCAATGAATTTATTATGAACGTGGATGGGACAACTAATTAATTGTGGAGACAAAAAAGTATTCATAATAATTGTAATTTATTATGATAGGAGATGATAATGTAGGGCGAATGGTAATGTAGGGCATGGATTCCAAGGTGATGACAAAATTTAATAATGGGCATGTGTATGACACTGGAAAAATCAAAGCATTCAGAAAGGAAAAGAATTTACAAAAATCTGGAGCATCGCTGAAAGATGTGGTCGAGTTGAAGGATGAAAAGTTCCAGAGCATACTAAGAGATGCACCCAGAGTGAAAAAGTGAAGTGGCAAAATTTTGGAGCATCACTGAGAGATGCCGCTAGAATACAGCAACGAAATTTTTGGAGCATTGTCGAAAGATGCAACCGGAGCAGCAACCAAAAAAATTTGAAGCATTGCCAAAAGATGCAGCTGGAAGCAGCAACAAAATTTCTGGAGCATCACTGAAAGATGCCACCGGAAGGAAGAAACAACAAAATTTTGGAGCATCATTGAAAGATGCAGCCAGAATGCAGCAACAAAATTTTTGAAGCATCAACGAAAGATGCCACCGAAAGAAGGAAGCATAATGAAAGACTTTGGACTTAGAATTTCTGGAGCATCATTAAAAGATGCACCAAACTGTAGGAATAAAACAAGGAATAGCACAAGTCAAGCGTGCAAGTTCCGGAGCATCGCAACAACCGAGCCAACAAGTTCCGGAGCATCACAGCCAAATGCGTCGAAATTTGTGTTTGATTAAAATAAAGTCCTGCAAGATAGAAATGAAATTTAGCCAAGTCCAAAAGATGAAAAATTGAAAAGAAATGCTCTGAAGAAAAGTAAATACAAACACATGGATTTTTTTTTTGAGACTTATGATAGCAAAATAAAAACTACATTGGCTCTGTCGTAGCAAAGATAATGCATTGGATTTCTCCTTGCATTTCTACCATCCTTGTAAATTCCTCCTTGTTAACTGGTTTATGGTAGATGCGTAATCGATGACCATTGACCAAAAGTGTTTAAGTTTCACCACC
Organism: Sequoia sempervirens; assembly: GCA_007258455.2. Taxonomy (NCBI): domain Eukaryota; kingdom Viridiplantae; phylum Streptophyta; class Pinopsida; order Cupressales; family Cupressaceae; genus Sequoia; species Sequoia sempervirens. Next base: position 269,811 of record VDFB02063949.1, read on the forward strand.
AATGTGTTTGAGTTGCACTGCTCCATTTGGAAATACCTCAAAAAAATTATAAGGACCCAACCAATGAGTCCTCAATTTCCCTTGGTGATCTTTGTGTCGGGAATCAAATAACAATGCCCAATCCCCATTCTGGAACTCTCTTTCCTTTATATGCTTGTCATGCCAAACCTTTCGTTGTCGTTGCACTAGCTCAATTTGGTGGAAAACATCCAGATGGATTTCATCCAACTCACTAAGCTGTAAAACTCTTTCAACCTAGGCTCATTTGAAATCTAAACCTAACTCCATTGCTATTCTCAGAGTTTGGAGTTCAAATTTAATGGGTAAGAGAGGTTTCTTCCCAAAAACTAACTCGTATGGACTAAAATCGGTGGTTGATTTTCAAGTTGTGTTATAATCCCAAATGACTTCAAGTAGTTTCCTAGCCTAGTCTTTCCTTCTTGATGAAACTATTCTTGTTAGAATGTTCTCTAGCTCCCTGTTAGTGACTTCCACCTGACCATTTTTTTGAGGGTGATAGGGTGATGAGTTCTTATGGCTTACTTGGAAATTATCAGTGAAGCCTAACAGAACCTTAGACATAAATTGGGGTCCCTAATCTATGACAATTGTCCTAAGGGCTCCAAATCTGAGGAAAATTTTATTGTACAGGAAGTTAGTTACTTGTTCCTCCCTAGCAACTTGTAGAGCTTGAACTTCTACCCATTTAGTCAGATAGTCAGTACAGACCAAAATGTATTTTTTTCCTTGTGAAGGAGGGTCTATAGGATCGATAAAATCCAATCCCCATTTTTCAAATGGTTCAAGGAATACCTGGGGTTGCAGAGGCATTTCATTGGATGCAATAGGTCTCCCTACCCTTTGGCATTCATCACAGTGGTGAACATATTTCTTGACATCTTTATGCATAGAGGGCGAGTAATATCCTACACCCAAAATCTTATTGGACTTCCTCTTGGTAGAATAATGGCCTCTAGAAGGATCATCATGGCAAGATCTAAGGATACTATAGGTCTCATTTTCCCTAACACAACGTCATAGAACCATATCAGGACTGCATTGAAATACGAATCCATTAATCCATTTGAATGGAGCACTTTCTTGAACGAGGTGTTTCCTCTATTTTGATGTGAAATTCGGTAGTAACTCTGAGGTGGCCAAGTAGTTGGCGATATCAGCAAACCAAGGAGTTTTAGTAGAGATGGAAAACATATTTTCATATGGGAAATCATCCTGCACCGGAGCACAATCTCCATCATCTTGTTTAATCTAGGATAAGAAATCCGCAACTACATTGAGCTTCCCTGGTTTGTCAATAATTGTTACGTTGAATTCTTGGAGAAGCAATAACCACCTGATTATCCTACCATTCACTATGGGTTTGTTCATTAGGTATTTAATGGTTGAGTGATCTGTATATACCGTTACTTTGTACCCCGTAATGTGATGTCAAAATTTCTTGATTGCATGTACTAAAACTAAAAATTATTTCTCCATGGTGGTATAATTTCATTCCATTGGAGTCAAATTCCTACTAATGAAATATATAGCATACTTTCTCACATTCTCATCTTCCTGTCCTAATACCGCTCCAATAGCATCATTAGAAGCATCAGCATAAATATGGAATGGAAGGTTCCAATTAGGTCCACGAAGGACAGGAGCAGAGATGATTTTCTCCTTAATGATTTCAAATGATGATTGGCACTCAGGTGTCTAGATAAACTCTACATTCTTTTGGAGGAGGGAAAACATAGGAGCTGCAATCTTGTTGAAGTTTTCTATGAATCTCCAATAGTATCTAGCATGTCCTAAGAAAATTCTAACATCAGTTTGGTTGTTTAAGGTCACAAGTTGTTGTATCACCTCAATTTTCTTAGGATCCACCTTTATCCCTTCAGCTGAAATATGGTGTCCCAACACTATTCCTTCTTCTACCATTATTAGACATTTTTCATGGCTTAGGGATAGATGATGATCCTCACATTGCTTCAATACTTTGTCTAGACTTTGAAGGGATTTATCAAAATTTAACCCATACATAGTGAAGTCGTCCATGTAAACTTGGACACAGTCATTCACTAACTCAGCAAATATGGCTAGGATAGCTCTCTAAAGTGTTGCAGGAGCATTGCATAGCCCAAAAGGAAGAAATTTATATGCAAATGTTCCCCATGGGCAAGTAAAAGTTATTTTATCCTGGTCTTTTGCTGCTACCTATATCTAGTTATATCCACTGAATCTATCCAGAAATGAGAAATACTTTCTCCCAGCTAAATTATCCAAGACCTAGTCTACAAATGGTAGGGGGAAGTAATCTCTATGGCTTGCTTTGTTAAGTTTCCTGTAGTCAACACACACTCTCCACTTCCCATTTTCTTTGGAACCACAACCAAAGGTGAAACCCATTTGTTGTCAAAAATGGGATAGATAAATCCCATTTGCAGGAGTTTTGCAATTTTAGTTTTAACAATGTCTTTCAAGGCAGGATTGAGTGTCTGTTGTGGTTGATGAATAGGTTGAACATCCTCAGTATAGATGTGATGAGTACAAACACTTGGGTGTATTCCTCTCATGTTTATGTAGTCCCAAGCAAAGGCTTTGGATCTATTCACCAAGATATGAAATAGTTTATGCTCTTTTGGCTTTGTCAACTAGCTATTGATATTCAAAGTTTTCGCTAGAAGCAACATGATGGTTTTGACACCTGGATGGTTGGAAGTGATAGTATAAACTTCTCTTGTCAAAGTGTTAAGAGGATGGCTATGTGGTATGGTTCTGTGGATTCTAGAAATATCTTCAAAGAAATGATCCATTCTTGGAATGATATTAGCCAAAGGACAAGGTAATCCCATGAAGTTGGCATTATCAAATTCAGTGTGGTCTACATTGATTGGCTATCCTAAAATTTCCTCTATGTCCAACATCTCTTCATCGCTTGAGTCCATGGTAAGATTTTCCATATTTTTTACCAGTTCATCCTCCAACTCTTCACCATGTTGTTTGATGACTACCATAGCAAGTGAAGCTAGATTCTCTTGTTCGTTGGGACCATCTGGTTCATAAACCCAAACTTTGTTATGTTCAACAAGCTTGGTGGGAGGAAACAGGAATAAATGTTTGCTATTGGCACCATGTGAAATGGTCATTCCTCCCTCTCTGCAGTCAATCTTGGCTGCCATAGTAGCTATCCATGGTCTTCCTAGTATTATCAGATAATTGTCTTTTGGTGTGAGAGACTAAATTACTTGAAATTCCACTGGATATTCCCAACCATCAACCTTGACAAGAACATTTTCTATGACACCCTTGGGAATAGCTATGGATTGATTTTCCATTTTGCAACACTGTAGTTGTGGGACATAAATCAATGAGTCCCAACATTTCCATCACATCGACAATCATTACATTAATGGTTGCTCCTAAGTCCACAAGTGTGTTAGGTATTGCTACCTCATTGATTGTTACTATTATAAGTGGATTGCCTAGGTCATCATATTTTGGAGTTGTGGTCTTTCCAGCCAAAAATTTGGCTAGATAACCATTTATGTGAACAGTATTTATCCATTTCGGTTTCCTTCCTAGAGTTTTGATGCACAATTGTTTGATCAGTTGGTTTAATTCAGGAATCTCCTTAATTGCTTGTAACAAAGGGACCTCAATTTGCAATTGTTTAATCTCTTGTATTAGTGCAATTTTGATAGATAAGGACATTTCTGGAGGGTTTTTCAAAGTGGTTGGTTTCAAACGCTCCAGAAAAGGCGCTTGATTTTTCTCTTTAGAGGTGGAGTCTTTCTTTAAAAGATCAGTTGGAGACTGACCACCCTCCTCCTGAGGTGTTTTGAAAGTTCCAACTGGAGATGGCGTAAGGGTCTTTTCTTGGGTACTTACTGGGTTTTTCTCTAAATATTTGGAAGTTTTCTTAGCCATCTCAGCAGATTCCTTAATGGGCTCATCCAGCATCTCAACTATGGTCGGTTGTTGGAGTGGTTATCCTGATTGTAACTACAGATTTCCACTTTGGATAACATTAAGTCCAGTAACATTTTCTTGTTCCATAGAATACACTAGAGTATTCTGATGATTATCCTTTGGATTAGGAACAGGTTGCACTGGAAGTTGTGGTTGGTTGACCTGCTCATTTTTTTGAGAATTCTAAGGAGCTGGTAAAAGATTATGTTGTTGAATAGGCATCCTTGGCCTAGTATAAAACTGGTTTTGAGGTTGATTCCATTGAGGAGTAGGGTTCTAAGGATACCATTGTTGTTGAGTCTATTTTGGCCATTGGGGGTTTCCCCAGGACTGATTTTCCCATTTAGGTGGTCCCTAAGGGTAAGCTCCCCAATTAGGTGGCATTGGAGGCCAAGGTGCCGCCCATTGATTATTATTCCAATTGTTTGGAGGTCGCCAGGTGGGATTTGAGTTTTGGTCGTAAGAGAAATTTCCTCCAGGTATTTGGTTCACAAGATTGATCTCTTCTTCAACCTAAGCCAACCTCTTCTTGGAATTCTTGATTGCATTGAGGATCTCACATTGATCAGTAGCATGACTCTTCTCACAAACCTAGAAAACATCAACTTTTTCCAAAGGGCATTCTCGTAATAGGTGTTTTCTTTGACACCTAGGACAATAGATGGATAAGGTCTCAGGATTACATGTTTTGGCTTGTATTCCTTCCAATGTGGTATTTAACTGAACGAGAATGTCAGTTTTAAGATTGGCTATCTCCTCACACAGTTTTCCTATTTCATTGGAACCTCTAAAAAGAGTAGACTTACGAATACCTCCTCGAGTATGAGAGAATTTATGGCATAACTCGGTGATATCATCGAGTCTCAATTGGGACACATCTCCTTTTCCCATTAAATCTAGGCTTCTCCTAGCATCTTCATCAAGTCCTTTGAGAAATATGGTCTTCAGAATCTCTAGAATCTCGAGTCTCAATTGAGAGAGAGAGGGAGGGAGGGAGTGGGAGAGAGATATAGGGTAAAGAGTTAAGCGTAGAGGGTAGAGGGTTCAAGGGTTAAGGGTTTAGGGTTTAGAGTTAACGGTAGAGGAGAGGGAGATAGAGGGAGTGAGTGAGAGAGAGACCTGAGAGAGGGAGAGGGGGTATGAGGGAGAGTCTTGAGAGAGAGAGAGAGAGAGGGAGGGAGGGGAGAGAGATAGAGGGTAGAGGGTTTAAGGGTTTAAGGATTTAAGGTTTAAGGGTAGAGGGCTATGGGTAGAGTGGAGAGACATAGGAGGAGTGGGAAGAGAGAGGTCCCTTGAGAGAGGAGAGAGGGGTAGGAGGGAGAGATGAGAGAGAGAGAGAGAGAGAGAGAGAATTAGAGGGGAAGGGAGAGGGAAGAAGGGCAGAGAGAGGGGAGAGAATTAGAGGGGAATAATGAGAGAGAGAGAGAGAGGAAAGAGATAATATTTAAATATTTTATATGTTAGTAATATTAATTAGTTATATAATATTTTATATATTAGTAATATATATATACATTAACTAAAATATAGAAATAATATTTAAATATTATACATAATAATATTATATTATATATTAAATTATAAACTATATTGTATATTCTAAACTAGATAAATTAAAATAAACTATAAAACAGCTGCCGTATTTTCTAAATCATATATTATAAAGTGTAAAACATTTTTTAAAATCATATATAAACCAAATCGAATATCCAATTCAAATTGGATATTCGATTTGAAACGGATATCCGATATTTCTGACAAAGAATTTATTGCCTTGGGATTAGCCTCGGGCTTGCTTTGGTATTTGGCTTGGACATGCCAATCCTAAGAAGTCAACGCAAAAAACATGTTTGACAACTCACCTTGTTTTTCTAGACTTCGGCCCATGTGGTCGAATTTCCACTTTATTTTAGCCAAAATTGATGAAACTAAAAGGGTTTGTAGAGGAGACTCTCAGCCTTTCCACCAATATAAATTATTCTTTACTTTGGAATTTAATAAATTATTATTATTCATTTTCTATTAGAATTACAACTCTTGGATTTTCGATAGGCCGACAGTAACATCTATAACTTCTTTCAATGGTATCATATTTTTGAATCCAAAATATGTCACATTTTATGCTTCGTAGATACTATAGATTAAAAAAAAAATGAATTTCATATGAAGTTTTGACCAAGTTATAAGTGGTCGTGACATAATGAAGTTTTTATATTTTAAAAGTTGCAATAAAAATTCATAATTAATTATTTACTTGGAAAAAATTATAAAAAATATAAGGCCACATCCGACATGAGTCCTCTACTTATATGTAAAATCTTATAAAAAAATATTATAATTTTATTGTGGTTAGGTGGTCAGACTGACACCTACTTCTTATTTTTTCCCTAAAATTTAAGTACTACTACATTGAAATTTCAAATTTTCACCAAATAGATTTTTGTTTTTTTTAAAATAAACTTAATAGTTTAGAAACTACATTCAATTTTCTACAAATTCTATTCTTACATATTTTTGTAATAATATAGATAACTTATTCAAATTTTATGTCAAGTTGCCTTTTCCATCCCCATTTTCTCCGGACTTTCATTGCCACTTAAGGGCCCTCGCTTTTTCCATGATGATCCCTGCAAGATAATTGTGTATGGGCATAATCTATACCCAGTGATGTTTTTGAAATATGGGTCAAATGTCTGGCATTGTATAAAGGGTATGTTTAAAATGTAAAGGGGTTTGTATTTTGGAAACTCATAGGTTTTGTAAAGGGGTCTATTTTTGTACTTAATCGAGCTACAACCGAAGGTTTTCTTCCTGGTTCTTTCCTGTCGGTATGCTCGTTTGAACCAGGTTTTGTAATACCATCTAGTCCTCTCCCCTACTATCTCTTACTCTATCTCTTACTCAAAGAGTAAGGAGAGAGCTTAACCCATCTATGTTTTTTGAAGAGACATACATATACTAGCAATCACACGTGAAGATGTAATGGGCACATTGATAGGTGCAATATGAAATTATGTATGCTACAATTGAAGTAATTGCAAGAAGTCTTGTTATGGTGAAATTTTTATTAGAGAATACATAATCATTCTTTCTTAAAGAAGAAGTATTAATAGGTATTACTTTTGAAGTAAATTTAATCTATATGCAAAGCATTTGTAAATCAATATGTGTGTAATTGTAATAGTAAAATTTGTGCATACCATGTCATTTCCCACACAATTTTGTGTCTATTTTGAAGAAATGTCTTGATACATGTACGTAGTGACTCAACATCTAAATTCAAGCTCATCTCTCTATCCTTTTATCAATTTGCATACTTAAATCACTATACAATTAGCCCTATCCTATTCTTATTCACACACATCTATACATTTACCTTATTTTCCCATTTATCACATTCACCAATGGGTATGCCCTCATTTATCCATTAGCCACCTGGAATTGATTGTTAGCCACTTAGATTTAACTATTAACCCATTCTAGGACACTTCTTCAATTGCAAGGGTGACCTCATGGTCACAAACCTATTCCCTTTCATTTTAAAATTCAAAATTCAAACTTTTGGCTAAGTGGCATCATTCACCCACTTTGAGTTGACTAAACACATGTTTGGCATAATTTGATGATATACACTAGCATTAATAACATACAATATATTCATTATAATCATGAAAACATTCATTTATCTTATAGCATTGGAGAAATTAATAGTGAGACATTTTGATTCAATGTAATAAAAATGAGTAACAAATTTGAACATCTAGAGTGCTTGCCAACTATTTTTAATCTTGTTTCACTTTTTGGGGATTGATCTAGGAGAACTTGCCTCCCCATGAGAAATCAACAACCCTTATGATATTTCTAAATACCACCAAGTCCCTAGATATTCAAGAGTAGATCAAAGATAAACATTCATACCCTTATCAAACCTTAATTATCAAATACCCCTATCAACCCTTAATTATGTTAGGTTGATTGTGTTTGATTGATTGCATTTACTTAATTATCCTAGGTTAACTTCATAAATAAACTTTTTTTTTTCTTTATATTTTGTTGAGCCCAACCAATCCTACACTTGATCCAACCTTCTTTTTAGGGTTTTACATTATTAATATTTTCAAATCTACAGTTTTCTAAGTTTACATTCTATTTTCAAATTTGAACTTTCTTATACATCCTTGTACATCATTGATACATTTTTCTATTAGGTTTTTCATTTTTTATGTTAAGATATAGTAAATTATATTCACTTGCAATTTGATGTGTAAATCTCTTGTATTGTTAGAATGATTACTTGAATGATCATGAGGTGTTGACCATCATTTCCATAAATGAAATTGACCATCTCTCACATGTAATGCTTGGGAGTTACATTGGGAGAAGTGGATCATCTTTCCATAATGTTATGGGTTCCTACTTAGTTGATATGTTCATAGTGGAGGGCTAGTTTTGGGAATTTGTGCTCTCGATGAGTTATTGGTCAAATACATTATCTATTCATGGATTCTATCTTGAGTGCTATCATAATTACACGTTGGGGTGGTTCGTGGTTTTAAACTATCAAGAATGGTTTTGGTGGCAATTAGTTTGGGGAAACCACTTACATGGTTTTATCTTCCCATTGCTTTGTAAATTGGAGGAATTATATGGAGGTTTCATGGGTTATGCAGGTGTACTTAAGGCCTTCAAGGGCTCGAGACAGGTTTGGTTGAAGGAGTTTTTTTTCTTTGAATCAATAAAGTTTCAATTGCTCAGTTCATATTTTACTATTTTTCTTGTGTTTTCTGCCTATGCACAAGCCATTCAAGAATTTTTGTATAAAAACTTTATGTAGAAACATTATTACATGTCTTGACGTTATTTCAAAGTGGAAGGTGTGGAGAACTGGGTTTTGAAATAAAATGAAGAGTTAAAGGTCTAAAAATGGTGGTTTTTTTCACTTGAAAATAGAGTTTTTACCCTAGGGTTTGCAAAAATCTCTGAGATACCAGAAGTTTCTTTTTTTTCTAAGCATATTGGGGCCTAAATAAAGGTTTCTAAGGTGGTGGTAGAGTTGAAAGGTTGTGGAAGTGCTACATCTAATAAACCCTCAAGAATTACACTAAAAACAAGGGTTTTTTTATTTGACGGTTACAGGTCCGTACAAATGGAATCCAATTACAGAATCTTTGTTTTCTTGGAAATTTATTTGCTTCCCCAAGGTTTCAAGGGTCTATGTGGTGTTTGAAGGTATGTTGCTTTTGCATTTTGGGCTAATTGAGTAGCCTCGTTGGAAGGGTGAATGTGGTGAACTCAACGCTGGTCCAAAGGAGTCTATGTTGTTTCTCATATATGTTGTGTAACTTTGATATGGATGTTTGAATCAGTCATGTGTTCGTCTGGTGTTTTGGAAGATTGTGGAGTAATTGGACAAAAACTAGTTTCTCACTATTACAAGGATTTAAGGGGGTTAAAGAGGGAAATGTGTATTTAGTTGCTTGTCAAGTTTTAAGGAAGTTTTGGACTGTCCAAAGAGGTCAAAATAATCTTGTTAGATTCCTCAAATAGGCAGGTTGCAAAGACTTTGTGATTGTGCCCTTGTGTTTCAGATCAATTTTCTGCACCCACTTCACTCTACCCAATATAGCCCTGGAGTGATTCTGTATTTGGGTGCAAGAGAGACCATCCTTAGTGAGTAACCACCCATCCGCATCGCGGTTGGAATAGTCTCGCTTATCAGCATTTTAGTTGCGTAATGAAAGTTGCACCACTTTGCAACTTTACACCGCATCCGCAACTTTTCCTCCAATCAAAAAGTCATCACCACAGAAAACGCCTTGCGATAGCAAAACTGAGAGGCTTTTGTAGATGGTCCCAACACGCATCCCATAGCCTTGGATGGATAGTCTCAGAGCATCACTTGCCTCCTCGAGAAACGTACCTCAAAGATTGTTGCCTTTAGCACTTTTGGACTCTTGGTATGGTACCAGCCTGGCCCAATGGAAGCTTTGGAGTGGATGGGCCAGATTGGGTGTAAAAAGAGGACCATCCCTAGCATAAAATGTACCCATCTAGACGTGCATGGAAGATTTTGCTTTGGTTGTACGAGTTATGGAATGAAAGTTGCGCCACTTTGCAACTTTACACTGCTTGCATCTGGCAATTTTTCCCTCCACTGAAAAGTCATCACCACAGGAAAACGCCTTCGAGATAGAAAAATCCGAGAGGTTTTTGTAGATGGTCACAACACAATCATATAGCCTCTGACCGAGAGTTCACAGAAGCATCACGGTTCCCAGAAATAGACCTTCAAAGATTGTTGTCTTTAGCACTTTTGAGTCTTAAGGGAAATTGCTGGTCCAATGTAGCTTAGAGTGATTCGGCGTATTTGGGTGCAAAAGAGGACCATCCCTAGCGTAAGTGTACCCATCCAAACGTGTTGGAACAGTCTGTTTGGTCGTACAAGTTGCTGAATGAAAGTTGCACCACTTGCAACTTTAAGACCGCTTTGCATCTCGTAACTTTTCCCTCCATTGAAAAGTCATCACCACAGAAAACACTCCTCCTCAGATAGCAAAACTCAGAGAGGTTTTTGTAGATGATCCCAACATGATCCCATAGCCTCGAACAGAGATTCTGTAAGCTTGACAGTCTCCAAGAAATATCCCTTCAAAGATTGCTTCCTTTTAGCACTTTGGACTCTTAAGGGAAACTAGTGGGAAACATAGTTAACTTCTTCACAAACTTGGTTTGAAGTAATTTCATTCTTTTTTGTGCATTTAAAATGGAGTTTTAAGCCTTCCACCCTAAAAGTGACCTCTAAATAACTTCAAACACTTTAACTACCTCATTCTTATTCATTTGTTTTGCAAACAAGCATTTTCATTCCAAGAGGCCGAGTTTCATTTTTTGCTTGTTGATTGAATGGATTGTGACATAACTTTTTCAAAAATTGTTCAACATCATTGAACTAAGAATTTATCACACATTTGCTAAGAAACAAAGGAGTACCACAAACTAAAACACATTACACTTCGGTTCTCACTGACTTGATGTACTCTTCAACATCTCTCTTCTCTAAAAGCGACCTCTAAATCACTTCAAACACCTTAACTACCCTAAAAGCGACCCCTAAATCACTTCAAACACCTTTAACTAATTTCTATTCTTATTCATTTGTTTCGGTAAACAAGCATTTTCATTCCAAGAGGTCGAAGCCATTTTGCTTTCAAGAAAAAAATCTTCCTATGCCATTGTTACACTGTACATGTAAACCAGGTTTTGTATTGTGGACCTATATTAAGCTACCACTCTAAAGACAAATGTAACAATGATACAAAATAACTTTTGAGACTGCAAGAAGACATTTGATAACTCTTGGGTGTACTAAAAGAATTCTTATGATTTTTGAAGAATGCTGATAACTCTATTGGAGGAAGGTGATGAGAGATTGCTTAGCAATGAAAAGCTTGAGGCATCTTATGAGGAAGTCATGCCAACCAAAGAAATGATCAAGTGTGAAGTCACAACTTGCAGCCATGGAACTGAACCTACTAAACCTAAAGAAAATGGTTGTGTTAAGCCGAATCGTAAGAGCAATTTAAAGATCCGTGAGGGAGCCCATCAACCTAAAGAAGATGGCTGTGTTGCTTACCGAAGAGCACCTTGGATGTTGTTTCAAATGAGGTCCTATGGGATGAACACTTGTACACACCATAGTATGGTTGTAGCCATTATGGTTGATATCATGTTGAGGCGACATCTAATATCACGATGAGATGATATTCTTCTTTTCACTTATGGTTGTAGCCATAGTACTAGGCATCACGATGAGGTGATTTTCCTTGTGCAGCTGGAAGTATCCTCCCTAGTTGAGAGGGAGTGTTGATGATTATTGCAGCGTCAGTCATATCCTTCCAACGATCTCCTCTACATAAGAATAAATTAAATATAGCCAAAGCTATTTAATTTATATATATCAATTTGTGATTAATGCTAATTCATCAAGAGATACGAGTTAATGAAGAGGTGCATTTATGAAGAGGCCGACATGCTTGAGGCAAGATTTATGTCAAATAATATTTATTATTTTATGAAGGCCGACTTCTATCCTGGAGGCGCAATCTTTGAGGAGGCACATTCTTTTTGGAGGCCAACCTATATTGTGAAGAGTCGCATCTCTCTCAGCTTGTATATATATTAGATACATTTCATTGTTTTGAGACATACATTTTTCATACATTCCATTCCATATCAAGTGCGAGTTAGTGAGAAACTCTTCAAGTGCAGATCAAGTTATTGTGAGAAGGCTGAGGATTATCATTTGAGAATTACATCATTGTATTATTGTGTTGGCATCAGTCTGTGGTGCATATTATTAGGCCTCATTATCGGCCTTCATTGTAAAGGAGTTTCTATTGTGATTCAATAATATAAGTGATATTATTGGCTGGTTTTTTTTCCCTCACGAGGGGGTTTTTCCCAGGGTATCTACTATGTTATTTTGTTTTATTTAGAATTAATTTTATGTGCATTAAATCTGATCATAAAACTAACACAAGTAAATGGCTACATAGCGTGTGGAAATCGGGGGCAGCAAGCCTGAGACCCCTTTAAAGTTTGTTTGAGTGCTTTCTTTTCATTTTTTGTGAGTTTTGTGCCAAGTTCCTCAAAGAAATGTGGTCTCATAGAATTCCATGACAAGCTAATGCAATTGATAGCTGCTCCTAGTTATTAGTTATGTAATGTGAAGTAATTGCATAACTGCTTAGGTTGACTTTGTAAAAACTATATTGTAATTGAAATTTTGTCACCTATCAACATCTAGTTATTTATTATGCAATGTGAAGTAATGCTTTGAGTTTAAAAGATGTGCAATGCAATGTAATCAACAATATGAATATAAACTACATAATATTTAACCATTCTTTTTATGCTATTGTACATTGATATTTAACCATTGCTCACTTGATTAAATTTTCAAAGAGTTTAATCATGCACATGAGGAGGAAATTAAATTCTGATTGTCAATTTCTATATATCAAATTTCCAATAATCAAGTGTAATGCCCATATACAAAAATGGCATCAACGCCAACTCAAACAAAGCTTACAATATGTGGCATATGCCATCTCTAGATCTATTCAATATTTACATGCCAAAATGTCATCTCATCAGAAACTACTGGTGGATCATCAAAATGGAGCCTCTTTGGAAGCACTCATTGGCTCAAGGTAGCTACACAAGAAAAAGTCAAACCACAATTGAGATTAGTTATACTATATAATTTAAAATCTAATAATTAGCATAAAAATCAATACACATTGAATTATAATTGAACTCTAAAATTGAAATCTTTGATTAATTGAAATATAATGCTCTTTCTCAAGGGTCGTGAGTCCTAGAATATACAATTCTCAAAGAACTAACCAAACCAACTTTGTAACGCCAATCTATATATGTGAACAAAACATGAAATTGATCCAAGCAGCATAGAATTGTCGGTAATAAGAATATATTTACCAAGCAAAAAATAAAATAAACACATACCTCTTTAGGCTGATCTTTTTTTGTATCTCCTTTAGGTGTTTTGACACCTCCTCCTTGAGGTGTTTCAACACCTCCTCCTTCAAGTGTTTGAATACCTACTCCTTCAAGTGTTGTGGCACTTATCAACAATGATGTATAGCTCACAACCGCCTGTACATAAAAATGACAAGTACATATGAAACTACGAATCTATGTCAATGTATGCATAATCAATAAAATATCTTATAAATCTTAATTCAATCAAATTTGAGTTCACTACCTTTCCCCTTATCTAACATTGCGCCCATGTCCGAGAGCGCCACACCTCACCGCACTAGGTGTTTCCTATAAGCAGAATAAGATAAACATATAAGCACATAATTTCAAATGACAAGCAAGTATACAATAAAAAAATGTAAATGAGTGAGTGCAAAAATACATACTGTGTGCATCTCGAGGCCAATTGAAATGGCCCGAAGGGTGCTATCAGTCACCCGTGTGAGCTCCTCCTCATACATTAACTATTAAATAGAACATGTAAATAAATATTAGTACTTGATACTATCTCTTATTAATATTCATTTAAAAAAAATGCAAGTTATGAATTTACACCTTAAATGTTACTTGTGTAACTACTCCAATGTCCACCTCTCTAGTAGGAGAGGACTTTGTAGGGTGTGCTCCACTCCCCTGCATGTAATATGCTATAATCTCCACATCCTAGATGTCATAATCAAAAGTGTCTAATGGCTACTCAGGGGGCTATACAATAGGACCCAAGCATATTTGTTGGCATGTATTACAAATATGTGGACCCAAGGTGGATGATGCAGCAACACTAGATCCATCGCCAAGATCACCGTAGATCATGGGTTGAGCTACTGGAAGAAGCATGAAACCAAAAGGCCACCAAAGAGTGAATGGCCTAGATAGTTTGTGTGGTCAAAGATCCTCCGTAATATCTCGATGTTGTAATCGAGGTGGCGAGGAAGGGGAGGATGGGGAACATGGGCCGACTACTCTAGCTCTTTAAGCTCATCCCCTGGGCATACCTCCACCAACTCGAAGGGTTTAATGTCAAAGTAATTGACATGATGCCCTAACAAGAACTCAACTTATATTTTTTTAATAAAGTAAAAAGGTACATCAATATTATTGTTGGGTGGTTTATCAAAAACCATACACCAATGATCCCAAAAGTTATCTACTATGCCCCTATGCGTGCACTATTTTATAGAAAGTTTTGGTTTGTTAACATTAACTGGCAAACCAATGTTGGGGTTAATAAATAAAGAGGCTATTTAGGCTTTTGATATTTGGAGATCTTTCACATCATCATAATACAATCCACATGCATAATATTCCCTCATGGTTTCTCACCACGAATGAAGGCATTATGTTGGGTGGAGAGGGTTTCTACCTTTGTAATTATTTCTGTTAATGTGGTTGACATACAAGATAATCGAGGTATTTTCTTATAACATCACAAATGCCCTCAATTCGCTCCATTTTTTCATGAATTAAGTCTTCAATTGATGGTTGTGGAGGGTGGAGCATTTGGCATTTCTAAGACATTTGATTCTCAGCTGGTGGATTTTCATTTTCAACTGGTAGAATTTGTGCATTCTCATTCTCGGCAGCCATAATGCTTGATTAAAGTTAAAAAATAATTAATCTAAAATTAGACAATATAAATGAAACACTATTTTTAAATCAAAATCCATTAAAACATTCATTTTTTTATCAAAATCCATTCTAAACTCAACTGTTTCATAAAAATTCAATCAAAAACCCCATTTTGAAAAAAAAAATCCAATAAAAATGTTATTCACTTTTTATCAAAACTATTCTAAATTCAATTTTTTCATAAAAAATTAAATCAAAACCCCATTGTGAAAAAAAATCCACAAAACATTCATTTTTTTATCAAAACTATTCTAAACTCATTTTTTTCTGGCCAAAAATCAATCAAAAACCTTATTTATTAAAAAAATCCACAAAACCATATGAAATTATTCAAATCTAAATCAAAATTGAATCAAATCAAATAAAAATAAAAAAACTTACCTTTCCAAATCGAATTTTTCCCAAATCGGATATCTGTTATGTGAAGAAGCAATGCACCGTATACCGCTGGTTCTTCATCACAATAACTTCAAACAAATGAATGACTTTTTTATATATAAGCGGTAAATCGATATCCAATCCAAATTGGATATCCGATTTGGATCGAATATCTGATTTGTAAAAGTAGGTTTGGTGTTTGGTATGGTGACACTCGAGCCTAAAAAAAGTCATGTTCTTTTCACATTTTTTCGGTCGATGAAAGACGTGTTTTTTTCCTCATTGCCACTTTTGGCCCACCATGATCCTTTTCGTGACATACCCACAAATCACATTCATTCACATTTATCATGTACAAAATAAAAACAACATAATTGAAAATGAAAATACTTATCTATTCTATGATTCCCTTGAGTGGCCAACCCTTGGTACCACTACGCTTAACTTAGATCACATAAACTTCTATAACTTTAAGATTAAGCCATCCAAGATAACTCCATTGTACAGTGCTAGTAACTTGGAATGAGATAGGAAAAGCTTATTTTATTCATATCAGGAAAAGTATAACATAAAGACATAGTTCAAAAGCACATTCTGACAGCATAACAATATCTAGTATCATTTTTTCTAGCGGTTACATATTTATACAAAAAATACTAACAAAATCCTAGAATTCAGATGGTGAAGATCACCACTGAAAAAGTCTTCAACAGAATTCAACTAACTAATGGACTTAGGTCCATAACATAAAGCATTTAAAAGGCTCAAAGTGAGCCATAAAGTCTTTAAATAGAAAATAACAGAAAGCTTTAAAAGACTTGATCCACTATGCACTTCCTAAAATTCTAGCGCCTAGACTTTCGACGATTTTCTTCAACTTCCTTGAAGTCTACTTTAAAATCCACATGGCTGAGCATAATGACTGACCATGCATAATGACCTGTACAATAGTAAAAACTATACCATTATGTTAGCATTGGCCAGCTTATTTCGATCAATTTTAGAAAATAAAGATTATAGATTTTTTCACAAAAATTAAGCAATTACTAATCCTAAAGATAAATAATTGGCAGGGTAAAAGTGACTAGGAGAAATAAGGAAGGGTATTTAGCTTATTATATTTATGAGGTTATTTTTACCTCATCATCTTGCTCACCCAAAATTTGTACCTCCATCTTCTCCCCTATCCATATCCAAATCTCCATCTTTATACAACACCCCATCACCTCCACCCACAATATAAATCACTTATCCTACAATCCTCCAAGCTATAATCCTAATCCTCCACTTAATTATAATCCTCCACTTAATCTTAATCTTCCATCTAATCCTAGTCTTTCATCTAAGCCTAACCCATTTATATTTTTCACTCCAAAATTTCTCCAAGGACTCCCAGAAAAGAAACCATCACAAAGTTGTGAAGTCATGTCACCTCACTCAACAATCTAAGGTCATTATTGATAAGGCTACCCATCATTCCACTCCAAGATCCTAATACCATCCAACCCTTTGAAAATATCAAACCCCAATCCTATGAACATCATCCATCTCTCATCCCTCCATCCACCCAATTTGAGGAGTTTATCCAACACTCCTCCCCCATTACACCATCGACACAAATCTAAACATGCCAAGAGATTGTTATAAAGCATTGTTGTACCCAAAATAAATAAAAAATTGTGTCATTAAGGCATTTTGGTAAAAATGGTCAAAATCTTGTAAAATTGTCGTCAAAAGTCAAAAAAGGTTAAAATGTCTAAAAATAGCAATTGTCTATTTTTATAAATTTCTGAACAAACGGATCATGGGGTTTTTCTAGGTTTATTGTTAAGAGGATGCTCCTAAAATTTTAAAAAAATAAAAAATTAAGGTTTCAAGAGGCCCCTATTTCTAGGAAAAACCCTAAAAATAGGATCTTTCTAGAAATGGCTAAAAATGATTTTGATTAGTTAATCTTTCGTCATGATCACACTAGTCCAATCAAAATTGTCAAAAAGTCAGTTTTTCTGGTGGGTCTATTCACTTTTTCAGGAGAAAAGTTAGGACCTCTAAGGTCATCAATGGAGGATGGAAAAATACTAGTTGTCAGAATATAAGCTTCAAACGCTACATAGAACAATCTATGGCGAAAGATGTTCAAAAAATGGTGAACAGTGGAGGGGAATTTGAAAAGTTGAAAATTGCAAAAAATAAACTAAGTTTAGAAAAGCTTGGATGCCTTTTTTCAAGGGAGTTTGATGTAGATCAGGATGGAAGAACACAAATCAACTTAATCAAACCCTTAACAAAGTCATAACATCTCAAACACAAAGATTTCCTTCACAACTTGACACTATGTCTTGTAACACAGCAAACAAGGTATTTTAGCCATAATTTTCAGATAAGACCTCCAACCCACAACCTAAAACCTGTTTTGGATACCCATTAATCCATTTTAAAATATATCTCAAAATAAATAGAGGTTTCTTTGGAACATAACCCTCAAAAAATTGCTACTACGCTTCACTAAGGCCTAATTTAGGCTTGTTTTGGTAGGTCACTTTGTGATTTTCACAACCCAGAACTAAAACTCTCATGCCACCAGCCCAGACACGTCCAATATGGTATGCACATATATTTTCCATCACCCAAAACAATTTCTACAAATATTTTTCAAAAACCCTATCACCTATGCAACCTTTTATGCCCAAAACAAGAGAATTTCCACCTAGGGCATCATCTAATCTTCATCAAACCTCCTCCCCTGCTCCTGAAAACTCCATAAACTTAAAATACATCCTATATAACCCCATTCCACTGATTCTCAAAGGTTTTCATCGGTGGAATGGTGATTTTTCCATTTTTTTGTTCTCAAAGCACCAAAACCTAGGTTTTCAAAGCAATTTGGAGTAAAATGCTTCTAAAATGCTCAAAATTGAATGAAATTAGATGAAACAAAGTTTTTTGGAAATTATATTCAATTCCACATCACCTCCAATCAATTTGAGACCACTTGCAGGCCGTACAACCTCCTGTAGCAGCAAATTACAATGAGAAAATGCATAAAACAAG
Source organism: Sequoia sempervirens (assembly GCA_007258455.2). Classification (NCBI taxonomy): domain Eukaryota; kingdom Viridiplantae; phylum Streptophyta; class Pinopsida; order Cupressales; family Cupressaceae; genus Sequoia; species Sequoia sempervirens. The sequence goes on from VDFB02063949.1 coordinate 288,405, forward strand.
CTTTATTGATGATCAACTTTTCAAAAATCACCACCAGAACCTTGGTTCGACCATTACATGATGAATTTATGATTTTCCAACCAAAACCAACCTATTACATCTACCTCCCAACTTCCAAACCATTCAACTTCTCAATTAGACCCAAAATACAAAGTTGCTTAGCAACTTTTTACAACTTTTTGCCATTTTTACAATATTAACCAAAATTGACTCCCAATGACCTAACTGACATTCAATGACCTCATTCATGGTCTTAAAGACCTTATTACATCAAAAATACACAAAACTAAACAATAACCCAACATTTGCAACATTTTCATAGTAAAAGCTATGGTGCCCTACACCATACTCCCCGGGCAAAAAATGTCTCAAGTCCCCTTGAAGACAGTGTTGCAACAATAGAATCCTACTTGTTCATGCCATTCTCTATCCTCCAAGTGTTTTCTCCATGTGGTACACCCTTCCAATGGACTAAGTGCTTAAAATAGGCACGATTCCTTGCCTTTGTGAGCTCCTTGTCATCTAAGATATGCTGCAACTTCAAAGACTCATATGATAGATGATCTTTGACTTGTGCTTCCCTTGAGAATGTTGGTAAACCTGCATCTTGACCTTCCACCTTATCTCCTCCATCCTTGCAATGCACTGCCTTCTTTTTCACTTCCATGGTATGCTTGAACTTGCTCCTTTTCCCTTGTATCTCACCCTTGATCTCTTCACCCTTTGATAGGGACAGGGTTGGATTGAGATAATCACAATCTCAATGCTCCGGGTCTCACCTTTGATAACCCTTGGTGTCACTTCCTCCACCACTCAACCTATAGGTCCTCTGCTATTAAGGAACCCCTGGTTCATTTTCCAACCCTGCTATCATCTCTAGTTTGCTGCTACCAAGTCAAACTCGGTGCTCTTCCTCTCTCACTCTTCCTAGCCCTTAATCCTTTTAAAGACTAGACAGCCTCTAATGCCTCCTAACTTGTTTGCAGGGGTGTGTATAGGCTTCCATGGCCTCAAAACTGCCTAGGAAAGGTTCTTGTTCAACCTCCATTCACTACTCCATCGCTGTTACAAAACCCTAGTCTAGGGTTTGGGAAGGCTACAAGGTTTGAGCCCTTTTTAGGCCTCCTCACTCAGCTAAAACTGTTTAGAACTTCTCTACTTCAATTGGTTAGGCCAAACTCCCTTCAGGTACCCTAGCTCAAATTCCATCCTCTAACAAATTTTTAAGGTCTTGGTCCCTTTTTCTATCCGTACACAGGTGTACCCTATTCTTGCAAGAACTAGGGCTTTTCTTGACCTCTTCTTGGATTGTTTGTTCCTTCCAGCCTCCAGATGAACAACTAAAGTCTCTGCCTTCTTGCCAACCTTGGTGAAGGCTCCTGCAATCACTTTACACTTTGCATTGTTAGGCACACAACACCCCTGCTACGTTTGGACTGTGTAAAGACTATCTTTTCCAAGCCGGGCACTCCAAGCTCGCCTAGGAAAAGTTCTTTAGCATGCTTCCTTGCCCAATACAAAATCCTACTCCTACAATATGTACAACTAATGAGCTTAACCTTACTTGGACCAGAAAATCCATACTTCTTGGTATTGCGTGGAAGTAGGCTAAAACTCCATTTTCACCCAAATTACCAATCAGGGCAGCAACTTAAAAAAAACACAGAAATTACACTAACTCTTGAAAGCGACTGAAACAACAAACTAATTGACCAAAGAAAACTCAAAAAGAACTCAACTACATCCTACTCTATCCAGGAAATTATTTTTCTCAATCCATTTTATTGCTGTCACATGAAAAAGAAGGAAAAACACAGAAAAATGCACACTAAATTCACTGTTTTCTAATTATTTTCATTAAACTTCAATACTCCAAAGCATCCAACCTTCTCCAAAGGTCGAGAGCTTCCTTTTACAATGCTAGGAAACAGTTAGGTTTTCTTCTCAAGCTCAAGAACGACCCAAAAGTTGAGTGTTTGAAAACACACTGTGTTTAACGACCTTGGTCTCAAGCTTAGAAAACAACCACAAAATGGATAGCAAAACTTATTCAACTTCTAACCTAAGAAGCAAAGGTCATCAACCACAATTTATATGGTGTTCAAGACCTTACAAAGCACAACAAAAAGAGCTTTAACCAAAAACTTCAAAATGAAGCATAAACCTTGCCAGGTGCTCCAACTTTGTCAGGTGCTCGCACCACCCTTGCTTTCAATCTCTCCCATCTGATGCTCTGCCCCTATATCTATTGCTTTATGAGGTTTACTAACCTCTGAGTTGACAAAAATTGAATGACCACTAGCCTCTTTTGAAAGAAATGAACAAAAACTCTTTCCATCATCACATCAACATGCTTCTCAAACCAATCTTGCATCCCCAAAATCAATTCATCCTTGACCTTCAACAAATCATATTTTTGACACCAACTCAATATCATTTCCTTCCAAAATTGAATCATTCTTCAAACCTACAGACATAACATCTCCAAGTCTAGGAGTGGCTGCAAGGTTCCTATACTCTTTTTCCTCTACATTTATAAACTCTTTCCTGCCAAGCATCATCACATTAGCTTGCTTAGTTTGTCCTTTTATCTTCTTCTACCATCATACAAAGCATGCCTATCAAATTGCCAAGGCCTCCCTAGCAACAAATGGCACACATCCATAGGTAACACATCACATAGAATTTTATCTTTGTACCCTCCTATATTGAACTCCACCCAAGCTTGCTCATTAACCAAAATAAATTGACCCTCATTCAACCAAGAAACTTTATAAAGAGTATCATGTCGTATTCTAATCAAATGAAGTTTCTCAACCATCTCATTAGAAACCATGTTATTTGTGCTTCCTAAATCAATTACAACCTTACATACCTTACCCATGCACTTACAAGTGGTTTTGAAGAGTGTCCTTCTTTGTGATGGCTCCTTCTCCTTTGATGCTTTGATGAGTGTTCTTACCATTAATGATTCTCCAACTTCAAGAGCAGCATGTTGTGATTGAGATTTTACACTCTCATTGTCCTCTTCTTGTACCAATTGTGTTCTTCTTTCACCTCCATGTGAACTAGAAGCTTGACCTTCATTGCACTGCCATGCTTGGTGTCCAAATTTGTTGCATTGATAGCACCTTCTTGTGAATCCTTGTGACCCTCTTCCTTGACCTCCAATTCTGCCTCTAAAGCTTGATCTACCACCTCTGAATCCACCTCTCTGAAAAGCAACTTGTTCTTTTTCCTTGCTTGTGTCTTCATGACTTTCATAGGACTACCTTGGGGTAGAAAATGTCCCTCTTCCTCTATTATTGTTGCCTATGCCCCTAGTTTGTTTGTCTTGCCTTCTCTTTACCTTTTCTTCAGCCCTTATTTCCATTTGATAGCACTCCTCAACCATTCTTGAATTTTCCAAAGTTAATTCATCTTGGATGTTGAATCTCAGTCCACTAAGGTATCTAGCCACCTTCTCCACTTCATCCTCCATGTGACCTACCCTTATACTCAACTTATAAAAATCTTCAGTATATGCTTTGACATCCATTTCTTTTTGTTTCAAACCTTGAAGTTTCTTAAACATTTGAATTGCATAATCAGATGGTAAGAACTTACCTTTCAGATATTCCGCCATTCTATCCCAAGAAACAATCTTTGAATTACCTTTCTTCCTCCTTTCAAATTGCTCATAATCCCACCACAATAGTGCATGACCCTTCAACTTTTTTTTGCAATCTTCACCCTTTGTTCTTTAGGTGCATCCTCACACTCAAAATAATTGTTAAGTGCTACAATACAATCCAAAATTTCTTCATCATTCAAATTACCTCCATACTTGGGTACATCAATCTTTACCTTTCGTTTATCTTCCTTGACTTCTCTCAGTGACTTAGCCATCCTCAGATCATCAGGATCTAATTCCTCTTCCTCTTCTTCTTCGAAGTCACTCTCATCACCCATGACCATACCTCCTTTCTAACTTGTTTCCAAAGCATCAAGCCTCTCTTTCAACTCTCACATCTCTCTAGCATGCTTGTCCTTCAACTCATTCACTTCTCTAGCAATGGTTTTCTCTTTTGGAAGGATTTTATTCCTTCTTCAACTCAACCATTTTCCCTTCTTCAGATCAAAACTATGCTCTAATACCAATTTGATGTAGAGAAAGGTGGAAGAACACAAATCAACTCAATCAAACCCTTAACAAATTCATAACATCTCAAACACAAAGATTTCCTTCACAACTTGACACTATGTCTTGTAGCACAACAAACAGGGTATTTTAGCCATAACTTTCAGATAAGTCCTCCAACCCACAACCTAAAACCTGTTTTGTACTACCCAATAAAACCTTTTAAAACATATCTCAAAATAAATAGGGGTTTCTTTGGAACATACCCCTCAAAAAATTGTTGCTATGCTTCACCAAGGCCTAATTTAGGCTTATTTTGGTAGGTCACTTTGTGATTTTTACAACCCATACCTCAAACTCTCATTCCACCTGCCCAAAAATGTTCAATATGGTCTACACAAAAAATTTCTATCACCAAAAACAATTTCT
>VDFB02063951.1:0-15774 GCA_007258455.2 Sequoia sempervirens
TTCAAACACATTTTTATGATAAACCAATGTTGTAATAAGCTTTGAACATCTAAGCCCTCTATTAAGCCATGTGAAGTATGGTAGGGTAGGCAGCTAACGTTGAGTGGGTAGTGAGTTGTCTACCTTACTAGCTTACGTTAGGAGTGAATAGTTATCTCCTTTTTTGTTGAATAACAACCATAACAATTCAGGAACGAATGGATTTTGAATCCTCATATAACACAACACCAAATGGGTAGTTGATCTATAGAGGTGGCGGGCCTTAGAACCTACTTGTTCTAAATTAGGAACCTCTCTTATAGTTATAGTGCTAAGGTGGGTTCAAACACTAAATTTTACCACAATGCATGGAGTAGGACCCTAAGAGGGCATAGGTAGAGGTTGTAAACCTATAATATGTAGGCTATTTGTATCCATTTGAGGTGATCATTGATGGAGAAAAAATCCTATGACTTTCTCAAAGATAAGTTTATCCATGCTCAAGATTAATAGTAGTAAAGGAGCATACTATGTCGATGAACTGTTAGTCGTACCAATTGGGTAATAGGATGGATTCCACTAGGAGCATGTGGGCCTTGTTGATGTTCATATGCAACGACAGTCACATCTTCCAACCCAGATCAAATATAGAAAACAATTAAATTATAGCCTATCGGCTATTTAATTGGTGAGAATGATTTTATGTATGGCCACGTCATTTGGTAAATAATGATTAATATTTATTTAATATGAAATGGCACAATTTTCTTGGAGGAACGATTTTCTATGAAGGTCGACTTCTTGTTTGTATTTAAAGACATGCCTCTTGGATGAGGCTGACATGTTGATCTTGGAGAGTCACGTCTCTCCCTTCACATTGTATTTATACTGCTTGATTGCAACTCATTTGATCATCCATTCCATTATCATTCATCTCAAGTGTGAATTCATCTACAAGGCAGATCGAGTTCATAGACAAGAGCAGTTTGATATTGTTGAAGTCTGAGATACATCTTCAACCATTTACATCTGATTAGATATGTGATAGCATCATTTTTGGTGCATTCTCTTGGCCTCATTATCATCCTCTATTGTAAAGGATTTTCTTGTTGTGATTCAATATATAAGTGATATATTGTTGTTGGGTTTTTCTCCCTCAAGTGGAGGGTTTTCCCAGGGTATCTTCTATGTTCTTGTGTTGAATTTTTGAATTAATTTTTTGTGCTCTAATCTGATCATAAAACTAACATGGTATCATAGTGGGTTTGAAGAATATCTTGATCATATTTTTGTATTACAATGATACTCTTTATTCTCTTTGTCATCGTTGATTACTTCTATCTCTTCAACAAGATGGTGAACGGTCTTAAGATTGAGGATAGACTTGAGGGAGCATCAAATTTCACATCATGTAGATTCAGAATTATGCTCACCTTGCAGGAAAATGAATTGGCTAAGTTTGTGGAGAGAAAAGTTCTTGAACCTACAGATGAGGAAGAGAAAGTTCAATGGAGGAAGAAAAATATTAAAGCAAAGAAGATGTTAGTTGATTCCATAAAGGATCATATTGTTCCTATTGTCTCCAAGTTGAAGACAGCAAGAGAAATTTTCAAAACCTTGGAGGAGATGTACGAAATCAACAACACAAGTCGGGCACTTGCACTGAAGCAACAAATCCATCATGTGAAGATGGCAAAAGGAGAAATGGTTATTGCTTACTTCAGGAAGATTTTGAAGTTGAGAGATCAGCTCTCTACAATTGGTCATGTGGTAGAAGACAAGGACTTGGCCATGCTTTCTCTTAATGGTCTTCCTTCATCTTAGGAGTCTTACATTCAAGGAATCAGTGCAAGATGAAGCGCCTAAGTTTGATCGGTTGAGGCAGTGCATTCAAGAGGAGTCTAGGTTAGTTGCAAAGGGGTGGTCGTCTCTACTAATAGAAGACATTCATGTTCTCACCTCTCAATCCTCAAAGAAGAAAGAAAGGAAAATATGGGAAGAAAGGATATTTCAAGAGGAATAGAGATAAAGGGCTAATGGTGCTCCGCATTCAAGAAGAAGAGGGACCTCTCCCAAAGTCAATGCTTTAGATGCTTGTGAGCCAAGTATGGTCACTTTGCTAGGGTGTCCAACTAGGCCTAAGTAGCAAGCTACCATTGCAAATGTTGATGGGGAAGTCTCTTAGCGGAAAAGTTCTTGTGAATACTTATTCTATTGATTATTTTCAAGCAATGTACCTCACAGAGCACCAACACTTGGATTGATTGATAGTGGTTCCACTCTAAGCCCACATCACAGTTTAGGGAGTATTTAACAAACTTGGTGGGAGAGAGATTCTATTGAACAAGTCATTATTGGAGATGATGATAGTTACTTTCGGTGAAAGGAATTGGGACCTCCACTCTCACTTGGATTAAGGAATTTCCCTAGAACATTGTGATGTTCTATGTTCCGAGGCACCATGAAACCTTGTTTCCATTTCAGCCTTGGAAGTCAAGGGTTACCAAGTTGCATTCTCTAAAGGAAAAGTTCTTGTGTGGACAAAGAATTCCAACTTCAAGACTGCTCGAGTGATTGGAGTTAGACATGAGAGCCTCTACAGGCTATGCACTCATCCACTTCAAGCTCTAGTGCATGATTCTTCAAGTTTGTGTGAACTTTGGCATCGAAGATTGGCTCACCTTAACTTTCGAGCTCTACCTATCATGGAGAAAATGGTCACGAGCCTTCCGAAATTCAACCAGGAGCACGAAGGTACTTGCAGAGGCTACACTTTGGGTAAGAATACAAAAGGTCCATTTCATAGTAGAAGAGTAGATCAAATGTATTCTAGATCTTATTCATTCTAATTTATGTGGTCAATGTTTGTTTAGCCTTCTTTGGTGGTTTCAACATTACTGAGTGTTCCATAGGGACTGGCGTCCCCCAAAATCCCCATCCCGGACATTTCCAGGACTTGGAGACACGAGGGAGATGTCAACCAAATTAGATCCCTCCACCATCGATGGGATGTAGAAATGTCTTGGAGATGCATTGAAGCCTTGGGCGTTTTTTAGAAGTTAAATTTTTTAAATTTCTTTATTTTTTATTGGCCTTTGTGCCTGGGGTCGAACCCTAAAGGCTTGTGGGACCCATCTCAAAGCCTCTAAATGAAATAAAAGTCTCTAATTGCTCATTTTTTTACTCACATATGCATTTGATGTTCTGAGCAGCTAGGTGAAGAAGAGGAAAACCAGTGAGAAGAGTGAGTGAAAGAGTGAGTTTGAGGTGTTGCAAGTGCAAGAGGGGTAAGAAGGACAAAGAAGAAGAAGAGGAGAAGCATTCTACACCAATTTTGAAGAATTTTTCAAACACAAGGTAGGGTTTTATGATTGTTTTTCTTAGTTTTTTCAAAAAAAAATTTGTTTTGTTTTCCAAGTTTTTACATTCATTTTGAAAATGTAGTTTGATGTTTGAAATGGGCATTGAAATGAAAATCAAAACATGAATATGCATTTGCAGCCACATGTCTATGAAATTATGATTAAAAAATTAATCATAATTTCATATACATGCCTGCAAATGCATATTCATATTTTAAATTTTCATTTCAAGGCTCATTGTTCTTTTTTTCATCTTTCCATCAAGATTCATCATGAAATTTTAAAATTTTATTTTCAAATTTGTTAAACTAGGCTGAAACTAGGCACTTATAGCATTTATTTGTTTATTGCAGTGTCACGATGAGCTCTCATGACATCAACATGAGTGAGGATGAGGTTCATTCACATAGTGATGCTGATCCTGAATATCACCCTAAGGCTAAGGGGGATGACCATGGGGCTGAGCATGAAGTCCAAACTAGTTCCATGGCAAGTGAAGCAAGTACTTTAAATTGCCCTTCTGCACTATTGGCAAAGTATGCTAGGGGTCCTTTTGATCCCAATTCCCCTCTCAAACAATTTGCAACAAAAGATCTAAGCAGGCAACCGCAAGGGGCAATATCTGGTGGCACAAGGAGGTGGAAGTGCAACTTTTGTGGTGAGGGGTGGTATGGCAGCATCACTAGAGTTAATGCACACCTTCTTTTCATTAAAGGAAAAGGTGTGGGGATATGTTGTTTTTTGATAAAACCAGAAAACCTGAAATTCAAAGTTGAAATAAATAAGTTATGGGGTGTTCTTGATGATACTCCAGCTACACCTATGCCTACTACTTTGTCTCATAGGACACAGCTTCAGCATAGCCAGCAACAAAGATCTAGCCATACTTTGCAGATGAGAGTAGAAGGGACACTAGGTTCTTCTTCTAGTGCCTATGCAGGAGAGGGGAGGGGAAAATGGAAATTGCAAAGTCAAACTCAAAGTAACCCCATTGCAGATTTGTTTAATGTGCAGCTCAAGGATGAGATAGATGATGCCATTGGCAAGTTTTTCTTTGCCAATGGCATCTCGTTTCATGTTGCCCGATCTCCTTATTTTAAGGATATGATATCGATGGTGGCAAAGGGAGGACCATCATATGTGCCACCAGGTGAGACGAAATTGAGGACTAGGATCTTGGATAAGAACTATTCCAAGATCAATTTGTTGATGGAGAAGATGAAGGAGTGTTGGGTTAAGACAGGATGCAGCATAGTCATGGATGGGTGGACGGACATTAGCCATCATCCACTCATTAACATCATGGTTACATGTACTGAGGGCCCATATTTTCTTAAGGCAGTTGATTGTTCAGGGCATCGCAAAGATGTTGATTTTCAGTTTGAGGTTCTTAGGGATGCTATTGAGGAGGTTGGGCCACAAAATGTGGTCCAAGTTGTGACAGATGTTGCACATGTGTGCAAAGCTGCAGGGAGACTTGTTGAGGCTACTTATAGGCATATTTGGTGGACCCCATGTTGTGTGCATGCCATGAACAATGCACTCAAGGACATGGGAAAGATTGAATGGATTAGAGCAGTGGTTCATGATGCGAGAGATGTGCAGATGTTTATCTGCAACCACCACACATCACATGCACTTTTCAGGACCTTCGCTAAGGAGTTCCTGAAACCTACTGATATGAGATATGGTTCCTATTTCATTCTCTTAGACAGAATGATTGAGTTGCAAGAGGCACTGCAACTCATGGTCATGACAGTAGATTGGAGTAGGTGGGCCGAGTCTAGGACAGAGCATGGGAGGAAGGTGAAGGATACAGTGAAGAGCGATGTGTTCTAGGCTGATGCAAAATATATTGTCGCCATCATTAAACCAGTTTTCCAGGTTATCAGGTATGGGGATGCGGATGCACCTAGCCTTGGAGAGGTGTATGAGTGCATTGATTCTATGCTTGATCAGATGAGGGCTGTTGTGCGAGAGAGGGACCCTACATTAGCATTCTACCACGAGCACATTCAGCCAATCATTCACAGGAGATGGGAGAAGCTCAACACTCCCTTGCACATGGCAGCCTATGCACTTAATCCTAAGTGGTACTTGACTAGGCCTGGTAGAGTAACACCGATACAGGATGCAGAGGTGAAGGCAGGGTTCTTTAGGTGCATTGAGAGGATGTATGATGATGTAGATGCCAGTGTGATTCGCACTGAGTGGACCAAATTTGCCACTCTTAGAGGTTATTCAGATGCAGCCAAGATGGATATGCGAACTATGGCGCAGGAGGACCCAATTTTGTGGTGGACTTGCCATGGATCAGGATCTTTGACTACCACTCTAGCCATTCGATTGTTATCTCAGGTTTCTAGTTCTTCAGCTGCTGAGAGGAATTGGTCTACATATAGCTTCATCCACTCTCTTAAGAGGAACAGACTTACCTCTAGGAGAGCAGAGAAGCTTGTGGCTGTACATAGTGCTTTGCGTCTCATTGACCGCAAATCACTTTTGTACAAAGAGAGTCCAATAGCACGGTGGGATGTAGACCCAGACAAGCCATAACAGATTGATGAGGATGCTCCAGTTTCAGCTTCAGATGTAGGGTTGGTTGGTGTTAGTTTGGCAGCGCTTGATCGCGAGGATTCCAGCAGTTCGAGTGATGAGGAGTTTGGGGATGATTAGAGGCCTCCCTTCACTACATTTTTGCATTTTGTACTTATTTTGATTATGATATTCATATCAATGTACTCATGCTACTCATTGTAATCAATTTTATCATTATGATTATGATATGATATTATGATGTGACATGTCATTTTCGATATTCATATAATAGAAATCTCAAATTCGACAATTTCATTTGTCAAATTTTAATATTTTATTTGATTACTAATAGTATTCAAGTATTCCAAATGTTAGTATTTGCAATTTTACTAATTTGCCAAAGTTTAATTTGAAATGTTATTTAGAAACATCTTTTTATAACTAGTTATTCAAGTGCCATATGTATATCAGCGCTGCCCCCCTGCCACCGTCCCCCCGCCGTCCCCAAACTTAGACCCCTTGTCCCCTGTCCCCAGACCGTCTCCAGCAGGGGGATAGTCCCTCAAGAAACTCTATGGAACATTGTGTATTAAATTATTTTTTATTGATGACTACTCTAGAAGAATTGGTTTATTTCTTGAAATATAAAAGAATCTGAGGAGAATTGTCGAGGAAAGTTTTCTAAGATTCAAAGCTCAGAGTAGAGGGGAACCTGTCGGGAGAGAAGATCAAAGTCACGAGGATCAACAATGGAGGAAGTACACTTGGGAGTTCAAAAATTTTTGCATTGTTTGGGATTAAGAGGGAGTTAGGTGTTCTAATAATCCTCCAACAAGCGAGATTTGCTAAGAGGGAGAAGAACATATCGATGGAGTAGGAAGCAGCCAAAGCCATAGTTACAAGCATTAAGATCTAAACCTTCCTTTGGGAAGAAGCATCTAGGATAGCTGATCTATGTTTAGAATGAAGTCCTCACTTGAATCCTAGAGAACATGACTCCTGAAGAAGCTTTTACTGGGAAGAAGCCAGAAGTGAGTCATTTGAGGATCTTTGGATGTCCAGTGTATGTTCATATACTGAAGGAAAAGAGAACAAAGTTGGAGCCTTCTGGCAAGAAGGGATATTTGTAGGTTACAGTGAGACATCAAAAGCCTACAAAATCTACATTCTAGGTCATAAGTTAATTGAGATCAATAGAGATGTCACATTTGAGGAAGATGTTGCATTTAGAAGATCCAAGGGCACTCACATGGAGATTGATAATGAAGAGTCTCCTCAGGATATGGAAGTTGACCATGCTCTTGAGATTTAGAGGGAGACTTCAGAACCAAAAGAAGATGATGATCCAGTTGAGAGCCCAGGGCCCTCTTTGATGGGCCCCTCTTACGTGTTGCAGTTGGGAGAAAAATACACTCTTTAGGCTAAGACAGAAACAATAAAAGGGAGAAGGTTTGCAGCACCGAGAGGAACCTTTAGAGGAAGTAAGACACCTCATAAGTTCTCCAGTTATGTTGCTTTGATGAGTCAAATTATTGAGTTTGAGCCTTTCAGTGTTGAGGAAGCTTCTAGTCAATAGGTTTGGAGAGATGCTATGACAGAGGAGTATCAGTCAATTCTCAAGAATGATGTTTGGGACATTGTTCCTAGACCCGAAGGCAAATCTGTGGTATCTTCAAAATGGCTCTTCAAGATCAAGCATCTCGACTAATGGAGCATTATTAAATTACAAAGCAAGATTAAGGTAATAGAGGTTTCCACAAAAAGAGGAGTTGACTATGAGAAACATTTGCTCCAGTTGCTCGCTATACTTCTGTCAGAACCATCATTACCATTTTTGCATCTAGAGGATGGAAGATTCATCATATGGATGTGAAGATAGCTTGTCTAAATGGTTTAATCAAGGAAGAAGTTTATATTGAGCAACTTGATGGATTCAAGGTACATGGGAAGGAGTCTCATGTTTGCAGGCTGAAGAAGGCCTTGTATGGTCTTAAGTAGGCTCCTCATGTGTGGTACAAAAATATTGATCATTACTTGTTAAGCTTGGGCTTTTGAAGAATGATGTTGAGCTCAAATATGTATTTCAAAATTAATTGATGGTGGCATTGATTTTTGGTTTTGTATGTTGATGATCTAATTCTTACTGGAGAAGAACACCTCATTATCAAATGCAAGGAGTTGGCATCTGAATTTCAAATGAAGGATCTTGGGCTCATGCATTACTTCCTTGGCTTAGAAGTCTGGAAAAACCCAGATGAGATGATTCTAAGTCAAGGGAAGTATACCATTGATATTTTGAAGAGGTTTGGTATGATGGATTGCAAATCCATGTCTATGCCTATGGATTCCAACTTACATAAGTTGAACGAGGTTGTAGCTAGTTCAGATCTGGTGGATCCCACGATGTACAGACAGTTGATTGGATCATTGATGTATCTAGTCAACACTAGACCACATATTTGTTATGCAGTGAGTGCACTCAATCAATTCATGTGTGAACCTAGGCAGATACATCTTGTTGCAGCAAAACATATTTTGAGATACTTTCGTGGCACAGTTGGATATGGGCTAAGATATTCTTCAGGTGTGGATTTGAAGTTGCATGGTTATACTGATTATGATTAGGTAGGGTGTGTCACTGATCAGAAGAGCACCTCTGGATGTTGCTTCAATTTGGGGTCTGCGATGATATCCTGGTGCAGTAGGAAGCAGTCATTTGTAGCATTGAGTATAGCAGAGGTAGAGTATATTGTAGCTTGTGTGGCAGCTTGGGAAGCAGTGTGGCTTCGGAAGCTCCTTGTAGGATTGTTTGGGAAAACAATGGAGCCTACTATCATTCATTGTGATAACTAGAGTTGTGTGAAGCTTTCTGTCAATCCTGTGTTCCATGACAGAACTAAGCATGTGGAGATCAAATACCATTATATCAGAGATATGGTATTGAGGAAATCAATTCAGTTGAGGTATATCAGCACTAATGAGCAGACGACAGACATTCTCACTAAGCCTCTCTCCATTATAAAGTTTGTGCACTTTCGAGACAAGCTTGGTATGGTGGAGAATCAAGCCCTAGATGAGGAGTCTCAGTATCAGTGATCCTCTTTAATGAATTTCTCTTTGAGATAGATTTGAGGTGCAAGCCCTTGTTAATGCATTTCTCTTTAAGATTTGAGGTGAAATCCCTTGTTTCCACCCTCTGGGAGGGCCATGGTGGATGTCATGTGTGTGACTCCATGACAACATCACATGAGAGAGTCTATGATGATTTTTCTTGTACTTGTGTTGTTCACCCTATGGGAGAGCCATGATGAAAGTCACGATGAGGTGACAACATCACGTTAAGTGATGAACACTTGTACATACCATACATGGGTGTATCCATGATGGTTGATATCACGATGAGGTGATATATTTCCTTTCCACACATGGGTGTAGCCATTGTGGTAGACATCATGATGAGGTGATATGTCTTGTGTAGTTGGAAGTATCCTCCCTAGGCGAGAGGGAGTGTTGATGTTCATATGCAACGGCGGTCGCATCTTCCAACCCAGATCGAATATAGAAAAAAATTAAATTATAGCCTATCAGCTATTTAATTGGTGAGAACGATTTTATGTGTGGGCACGTCATTTGGTAAATAATGATTAATATTTATTTAATATGAAATGACACGATTTTCTTGGAGGTGCGATTTTCTATGAAGGCCAACTTCTTGTTTGTAAAAGGCATGCCTCTTGGATGAGGCTGACATGTTGATCTTAGAGAGTCACGTCTCTCCCTTCGCATTGTATTTATACTCCTTGATTGCAACTCATTTGATCATCCATTCCATTATCATTCATCTCAAGTGAAAATTCATCTACAAGGCAAATCGAGTTCATAGACAAGAGCAGTTCGATATTGTTGAAGTTTGAGATACATCTTCATCCATTTACATCTGATTAGATCTATGATAGCATCATTTTTGGTGCATTATCTTGGCCTCATTATCAGCCTCTATTGTAATGGTATTTCTCATTATGGTTCAATATAGAAGTGATATATTGTTGTTGGGTTTTTCTCCCTGAAGTGGAGGGTTTTCCCAAGGTATCTGTTGTGTTCTTGTGTTGAATTTTTGAATTAATTTTTTGTGCTCTAATCTAATCATAAAACTAACAGGCCTTAGGGACAATGATATGTCAGTGATGAATACCGCATGTTACTCTATAGGCTTGGATAGATTTCACCAAGAGCATGTGAGCCTTGGGGCTAGTAGCATGCACTTGATGGATGTCCAGTGTACACTAGAGGGTTGGATGGTTTTTTGCCAGTAGCAAGCAGGCCTTAGGGCCAACAACATATAGGCAATATACTAGCTTATTATCTTAGCCATTCGATGGACTACATGGAAGATAATTTCTAATGAAGCATAAGTAGGTAAACGACTGGACATACCTTGTAGAATCATTATGATATAACCAAATATGGAGTTGGTTTCTTAGATACCAATGGTAGGAACACCTAGGGTACCTATTCATTAGGAAGTTGACCCTATGCACTATAGGTTGGTATAGATGTCTACTCTCTCACCACGGTCCACAAAATTCACTTGGAGGGGTGGATAGAGATTATATCCACTTTGGAGGGATCATATTGCACCCCCAAGGTGAACTATGATAGGTTAAAGACATGGAATTGACATGACCTCACAAAACACTTAAGGTATGCTTTAGGTAATGTTAGTTGTGATTCCTTCATTGGCCTTTTTGTTCTAAAATATTGGTATTTTTTGAACAACTTATCGTAGGTATGAATGGTAAATTATTTGTTGCTAGAAATTTAGTTGCATCGTTGTCTCTAGTTGTTGATTACTCATTGTTATCTTGATTGTAATGTTGTCAAAAAAATGTGCATAATTTGTGGATCTCGTTGGGGTTTCAAAACTTCTATCTTAAATTTTTTATTTTATTTTGTTCTCTCTCTTAGATAAAATATTGAGATCTATTAAAGAGGTCCTAGCCAAAAAATCACAAACTAAAAACAAACTGTAGATAGAAGGAACTCTATACTCTTTTCATGTGAGCAGAGAGTTATACCAACACTAGTTTACATATACTAACCTTCTTATTATGAATCTATGCCCATGTGAAATCCATAATATATTCCTTATCCTCTAACTTTGATAGAGACTTAGATAGGGATTGGTTAATCTATGCTAAAATTAAATCCACAAACCTAGCTCCATATCCCCATTCTTCTTCCTATGAAAGAATAGAATTTCATACTTATTTTCATCTTCAAAAGGGCTCTAGATTAGAATCTTTTGAGAAATAGGAGACATATCCCAAGAAATTTGATAGAAAGTTTTTAGTGTATGTATTGACTGATACCCCCAAAATCCATCCCTTTTGACAACCTTGGCATCCTTCTGTACACTTTGGGTAAAAGGTGCCTCAGAAGCATTATTATCCCTCTTCACAATATTTGCATAATAGAATTATGGAGGAAAAGCAGAGGTATCATGCTCTCCTTGTTTACTAGGATTCTAACATTCCTAACATCAAACTCTCTTGTTTAAGAGATAATGTTTTAAGGAAGTATCTTCATCTTATGAAGCATCTAGAGGATGTTGTGCAAACATTAAATAGGATCAAAGGTATCTTAGAAGTATTCTTGTCCTCCTTAAAGAAATTTGCATAGCACCTTTGCAATGGTGAAGACGAGTTATCTTGATTTTGTTTAGTGGGATTCGAAGATTCCTCACCCCAAACAAGTTCTTGTTTAAGAGATCATGTTTTATGGAATATCATCATCTTAAGAAGAATCTAGAGGAAGGTGCATACCTAAATAGGATAACTAAGGTCCATTTCACCATGTATAACTTTTTTCATGTATAGCAGTTTGATAATCAAGAAGTTAACAATAATGTGTTTAATTAGAAAGAATTTTTGACAAGAGAATGGGATATTCTAATAGCGTAAAACATACTTCTATATCTTTCCCCCTAGCTGCAAACATACCCCCTCAAGTAAACCTTAAAAAGAGGGATGGACAATGAATTAACCCAAATAAGTAAATCCAAGGAATTCTTTGTCATGGGATTGCAAGCAAGAAACCATGGGTTCACCAATCAATATTCTTTGTTTATTTTCTCCCTATATGTCTTTATCTATTATTTCTTAGTCACTCATCTCTCTCTCTCTCTCTCTCTCTCTCTCTCTCTCTCTCTCTCTCTCTCTCTCTCCCTCTCTCTCTCTCCTCTCTCTCTCTCTCTCTCTCTCTCTCTCTCTCTCTCTCTCTCTCTCTCTCTCTCTCTCTCTCTCTCTCTCTCTCTCTCTCTCTCTCTCTCTCTCTCTCTCTCTCTCTCTCTCTCTCTCTCTCTCTCTCTCTCTCTCTCTCTCTCTCTCTCTCTCTCTCTCTCTCTCTCTCTCTCTCTCTCTCTCTCTCTCTCTCTATCTCTATCTCTCTCTCTCTCTATTTGACCTTGTCACAGGAACATAGATACCAGATGCTTGGAACCTAGGCATCAAAATTTGGACCCTAGACACTAAACCCTCATTCTAATAGACTATAACTTTCACCCTTGAACCTCAACCATTTCGCTTCAACCTGAAAACCACTAATTTGTTGGCTCTTGGACATTAGATCCTTATCCTTGGTATTAGGACTATACAATATAGACATGGACCACATATGTCAAATCCTTCAATTTAAATCATATGCTTTGTATATGTGACCTTAACAAATGGAGCATACACCTTGAAAGTAAGATCCTAGACCCCAAAAACTTTAACCTTAGACCATGGATTCATAGATTGTGGACCCTAGTTGAAGAAGCCATTAACCTGTACAATGATTCCCTGGACCTATACTTTCAACTTCTAGACTTGAGACATTGCAACCTAGACTAGTGATTATTTTCCATGGACAACATTGACACAAGAGGCTAGACCTTATGAACCCTAGACCATAGAACTATAACCCTATCATGTATGTCTTTATTTCGTTGTTTTTTATTCTAGTGTACTTTGTCACTATTAATCTCTATTTATATCATGGTCTTGATCTTTCGCTTCTCCCTCTTCCTCGCCCTTCATTCTTTTTTATTTCTAATGTTTCTTTTCTTATCTCCTTGTTTATTTATTACTACATTTATTTATGTTTTCCTTTCAGTCCATATATTTTACATTTATTTATGTTTTTCTTCTATTTTTCCTTTCTTTACTTTCCTTTTGTCTCCATTTTCCTTTTTTTTCTTCTCTCATTCTATGGGCTCATTGCTTCTATTAACTTTACCTCTCTCTATCTACATATTTATCTCTTTCACAACTATAAGGGAGGTTTTGATTTGGAATCTATGATATTCTATAAGAGAGAAACAAAAGCTTCAAGAGAGGAGATTAGAGAGTTTGGACTTGGAGATGCATTCACATGATAAATATGGTAGCTATGGGAAGAAGGAAAAGTTGGTTGACAACAAGAACTATGTGCTGAGAGTAGGGAGATATTATGTAGTAGAAATCATCCTAAATTATTCAAACTCATCATCAATATTGTCTATTTGTGTTTCCTTTACATTCTTGTTTTCGTTGGCTTATGTATGGTTGAACTTTACTCAAATATGTCATCTCTACTTATTACTAAGTAATGTGCTATAGGGTCATATAATCTATGTGCCCTTTGAATCCAAGTTATATTTGATCAGTGTGTGCTTCTTCTTTTCTTTCTTTTTTCAATTTTGATCTAGCGTGCATGCATATTCTAGGCAACAAAAATATTTCAAAGGATTCATAAAGAGTCTTCTATTGTAATGCATCGATAACTAAGAAATTTTGGACCTATGTGGTTGTAATAATTTCTTCTAACTAAAAAAAATTAGATAACTCAATATGAATACTCTTAATCATAGTATATTTTGAATGCATTGGAGGTGTACTCACCCCTTAGTCGTATCTTAACTTTTTGGAAGAGCTTGTCAATTGTTTATCACTTAAGACTTTGGATATCTTCAACATTTCTAATGCATCTCATTTATTAGTTAAATTTCATTATGGAGAAATCATCAATAAAGGTAATTAAATATCTTGCACCTCTAGGCATGTGCATAGAGATGGGGGCCTGAAAACAATAAAATTTTGTAATAAGTCATAACACAATTGTGCTTCTAAGTGTGTGATTTATCTATAAAGTGAGTACAATATAACCCAATTGCAATATGGTTTGATCACTACTTTAGTAGTGTGATTTCATAATAATATGTGCAAGTCATATTTAAACTAATGAAATTATTAACCTATGGCTTGGAATAGTCCTAGATTTTCAATATTGAGAGTTAGCCCTGTATATTGGGCTCCCAAATCAATGTTTTACACAAAACATCACATGTTTGACCTTCCTCATTAACCTAACATGTTTTAATAGAAGATTCCATGAAACCACCACTGTAATGTCAAACAACTTGGCTTTCTAACCATATAATTATATCTAGTTTGAATACATTAAGGTAATAATTTTTACTTATTCCAAGTAATGTGTTCATATGTCTCAAATGTACACAGTGTTTGTTGGTACATTTGAGAAAATTAAAAAATATTATATTGGATTGTTTTATAGTTTATTTTATACAAATAGAAAAAATTACATTTTAAATTTTTTAGAAGTTGGTGTTGTGAATGCATAGTGATTAATTGTTTAGGATGTTTTCACTATAAAAATTCCCAAGAAAGTTTTTGGTAAAAATTAATTAACTTGTACTATATGATCTTATTTATCTTTCCACTAATGGTTGATGAAAAAAAACAAGGGAGGTGCACACATGATGCTATATTATATTTTACTGATAAAAAGAAAATGACCTTTGTGTAGACTTGGCCTTTGACCCTTTAACTTTACACAATTCTTTTAAATATTAGTTTAGAAACTATATTTTGAATACTATAATTCTTGGTCTAATCACATTGTGCATTGTCACATTTTCAATGCATGTATGCTATTCAACTACTTGTGAAACTTCAAAGTTTCACTCATTTGAAGAAAAAACAGGACACTTAAGACTCCCTTTTGATCCCATAGTCCCTTACACCTACCCCTATATATGATATTCATTATGTTTGTCCAAAAATACTTAAATGTTTTAGCTCCATTTGCTCCTTAGCTCTTGATACCCCTTATTTGAATATGAAAATCAATTGTTCTTTCACAAATTACAAATTTTATAAATTCCTAATTAGAGTGGTAAACATATATTGAAATCCTCTAGATGTCCAAACGTAGATTGAATATTTTGTCATATGTTTGTGCGAAAAATTGTACTAGAACTGTTGCACATAACATGTACGTATTTCCCTCCCTAAGACCATAAGCAATAGTTTTTTTCTTTTACATCTTTTAGATTACATCAACAATATGCCTACATCAACAATTTTACTAATTGATAAAAGGTTAGCTAAAGTAGGGACATGCCATACACCTTGAACTTCCTTACACCGTTGAGTATTTGAAAAGCGATATCACATCCATTATCTTGCACTTTCCTACTTTTCCATATTATTGGGGCCAACATTACAACTTGTTGCTTGTTTATCTTGTTATAAACTCTCTTTGATAAATTTACACATTTTCCCCTTTCTTCTCCTTAATTGATTGCATTTCAGGGCATACAAACACTTGAAAGGTGTACATACTCTTTATCTTATCTTGATTTTATTTCCAACTTTTGGTTCTTGAGCCAATTTACATAGTCCTTGAACCAGTTTTTTTGTTTTCCTTGCACCTAGTTTATTTTGGTCCCTATGTCGAGGTTGTCAATTTAACATTTTTCTTGGCTTGTCTCTTTTTTTTTCCTACCATGCTCATTGTTTAGAAATCAAACTCGTGTGACCAATTTTCTTATTCTATGTTACTATTTCAAAGCATG